>JAOTRH010007829.1:0-14175 GCA_034768845.1 Heliamphora exappendiculata
TGATTTTTTGCAAAAACCAAGATATCTGTTTAGTCTTAAAGTCATGGGCATAAAGTTGGCTTAAACCGAGATAACTTAAAACCGTAGATGACTAAACAAGTTTTATTACTTTTGGGATTTAGGCTATGCTCGTTTCATCATAAAATATTTTTTGATAAAGTATTTTATTTATTTATTTATTATTTATTTAACAAAAAATAAGTAAATAAATTTTTTAAGTAAAATATTTTATATCATAAGATAAAAATATATTTTTTAAAACAAATTTGTAAGTTGTTTTCCGTTTGTAAGAGATATATCTTAAATCTAATTCTTTTTAAATTTGTGAATTTTTTTTTGTTAATTTATAAAATGAAGATATATAAGCCAAGTGCGATGGGGGCTACCAGTTGAAATAACTTTTTTTAAAGCTTTTATATGCTTTTTTTTATATTTTTTAATAATTTTTTATGTTAGTTCAAACAATCATATATTTTAGATTTATTTAGTACAAAAAATAAAAAATGTAAAAAAATTACTAGATTTAAAAAAAATAAAAATTTATATAAGACGAAAAAAGCTTTAAAAGGCCACTTTAAGACATTTTAAAGGCTTCTTTTGTCTTTAGTAAAATTATTTTATTTTAGTTCAAATAATGATATACTTTTTAAACTTTTCTCGTTACGAGAAACCAAAAAAATAAAAATAAATGATTAATTTTTTTTTTTAAAAAAAACTCATATAAGACGAAAAAAAACCTTAAACAAGCTTTAAAAATGCTTTTTTTTTGTTTTTAGTAAATTTTTTTTGTGTAAATTTAAACAATGATATTTTTTAAACGTTTCTCGTTATGAGAAATGAAAAAAGTAAAAACAAATGACTATTTTTTTTATAAAAAAAACACCTCATATAATACGAAAAAAATCTTAAATAAGCTTTTTAAGAATTTTTTTTAATTTTTTAATAAATTTTTTAATTAGTTCAAATAATTATACTTTTTAAGCTTCTCTTTGCAACTCTAGACAATACATGATATACTTCTAGATTTATTTTATAATAATAAATAAAAAATATAAAAAATTTAGACCAAAAAAACAAAAAAAAAATTAAAACAAAAACAAAAAAAAAAGTCATGAAGAAAAATAACATGAAAAGCTATCTAAAATAGTAAAGAAGTTTATTTTGAACTATTCAACTATCTTTCATAATTTTATTGTGAAAAATATCTTATTTTAATATAATAGTAAAAAATTTTATTTTGAAAATATTTTTCATGTATCAATTGAACACTAGAGAATCAAAATTAAAAAATGATTTTTTTACAAAAATATTTTTCATGAAAAATATTTTCTTAAAAAAATATTTTAAACGGAGCCTTAAAATCAAAAAGGTAAAAATCCCCTTAAGGGTGTTTGGCAAAGTTTCTACTGCCAGTTTTTGGCTTCTTATTATTTTTAATAATAAGTTACAATTTTTTTTTAAACAGTTATAATTTCTGTTACAAATTATAATTATTATTATTTTTATTTTAATTACAAATTAACATATTATCAAAACATTCACAACTAATTTAAAAATTACTAATTTTAACAATGCTAAATACGTTCAAAATTGTGTTGCCAAATAAGCACTTATGTAGTACATAAAACTCCCACTTATAAGTAGCGTTTAGAAAAGACATAGAAGATCGATATATATAAAACCTTTCTCGTGCTTTTTTTTCTTTTATATATTTATTTGGGTGTGAAAAATCTGTTCTCCATTCTCAAAATCATGTTAATGTGGGTGGGAATGGATAACACTTAGCTATGGTGACAGATCACGATCTCTATTATTTTAACATACGAAATGAATTATTATTCACATTATGAAAACAACAAAAGTCTTAGGTTTTGAAATCACATACATAATTAAAGGACATAATTTGATGTGCTCATTTGATCAATACTGGTTTGTCCATAAATAAGATTCTTCTTCTTCTTCTTCTTCCTTTTTTTTTTTAATAATTTTTTTTGGTTCTTTGTTTATTTCAGCTTTTTCCATAAAACATGGAGCAAATTGAGGCTGTACCCTTAGTCAATGGAGTCCAAATCAAGATTTGGACAAGAGAGGGTCCTTGCAATTTTTAATACACCATACTTCAAATCAACATGGTTCAAGATTTTAACATATCATACTTCAATGCAAATACCCAAAATGTCAAGAGGTTAGGTCCAACTGATCAAGTAGAAATTGACTATTCAGTTTTTAGAAGGTGACAAAATTGACTCCCACATATCCAAAAAGGTGGATTTGAATTGTAGAAGTAAAATACAAGATAAAAGAGAAAAATAAAATAAATAAAATAAATAAAAATAAAAATATATTTTCTTTTTTATTGGGTTAGAAAAATGGGGAAAAATCAAATAAGTACTCAAAAAATTTATTTATTTGTTTAATTACCCATAAAAAAATTCCCAATATGTATAAGTGATTTTTTTTCCATTGCCTTAACAAATCTAAGCATATAAACTGAAAACAAATTAAGACAACCAAAAGTAAAAAGGTTGATTATTGAAATAGATACAGCTAATCTACCAAGCTGATCATTTTCTTGTGTTTGTCCTTAAATTTCATTTTCAGTTTTATTAAATGAGGCCTTGTTTGGTTCAAGAAAAATGAAAGGTTTCAATGTTTCTTCATTTTATTTTTTTTTTTTTTTTTTTTTTTTTCTTTTGGATTTTGATAATTACCCAAGCTTTGGATTCCATATGACACTTTTCATTGATAAGAAAAAGGGTTGTCCTGGCCTAATAATAATTACTCAGGAGTTCTTTACACTGTTCTCACCCCATAATGATACGTTTGGATGAATGGAAAATCATGAACTATAATTGCAAAAATATATTTTCTTTAGAAGATGACACCTTTCAAATCACATCTATATAGGTAACTTATTCAATAAACTAATTATAATTAAATCTCATTTGATGCTTGTTAGCCCTTAAACTATAAAAACAAATGTAACACACACACATATATATATATATATATATATATATATAAAATTTAGAATCTCTTTGTATATCTTTAATTTGTTTCTTATTATTGAAAAATTTGTTTATTTGCTTATTATTATTTAGTTATATTATTATATTTTTCGAAATAAAATAAGCCAATTATTTAATATTTATATTGCTTATTTTTATTTTTACTAAATTTTTCTGATCTTTTAATTAAAAAATTTAATTTTCCAAAGTTAGTCATCTATACAAATCGAAAAAAGAAAAAAATCTTAATAAACAATGAATGCTTTTTTTGAAAAAAAAACTAAAAATCCAAAATTCAGCCCAAATAGTACGTTTATTTACCAAAACAAATTAAAACCTTTAATTGATGAAAAATACTAATCACGGTAAAAGGTATATAATGTATAGACGGTACCAAGTGTATTGATATATATAAAAATAATAATTTTTATTTTTAAAAATATATTAATATTAAAAAAATTTATTTTTATTAATTAATTAATTACTATCCAATATCACCTTTAATTGATTGCCCACTTAGCCTCAACTTCCACTAGATAGCCATCAATATTTAAAATGTTACTACCCATAAAACAATAAAATTAGTCCAGTTTCTGATTTCAAAAACATGACCACCACAACAAAATTTAACTTCCATACTAATGATGGTGTGTGCTAAAGTTATTATTATTAAATTTTTAATTTTTTATTATTAATTTTTTTAAATATTTATAATTTTTATTATAATTTATAATTATTTTTTTATTTTAATTATAAATTATAATATTTATCAAATTTTAATAATTTCTACTATAAATTATCATTTATATAAAACTACTCATTACAAAAATGCCAAACACCAAATAATATGTAGTAGTGTAATATTCTAGTGTGTGAGGGTACAGGAAAAAGGTAACCTCCTCCTGCCTTGTCAAGAGTATCAAATCAAGCAGGTACGTACATACACAACCATTTCCCTCAATTCAGGGGCTCCATCAGTCCCACGTTATCGTGTGGTGCTCAAAATATTAGAGCATTACGCGACCTCTTCTCGTAAAGCACCGAATAATATTTCTCTCATGTTTTGTAAAATTTAGGTCTTTGAAATCATGGGAGTACAAGTTTGATTGATTGACAGCAAATGACAGCATGGGAATTACTAAAATGTCACCATATTACATTAAAACAAAAAAAATACTAATTAAAATCTATTAAATTATGATTAAAAGATATATAATATATAAATATTTGTGTAAATTGTAATAATATTTATAAAAATAATATGTCATATAAAAAAAATATTAATATTAAAAAAAATTTCTCTATTAAATTATTATTTAAAACTCATTAAACTCTCTTTAACAGTATCCTTACATAAATGGTATTTGTGTGCGTCATTCTGGTGTAGTATTAATAATTATATAAAAATATTTAAAAAAATTAATTAATAAAAATAATTATATAATAAATTGTAAAAATAAAATATATTAATTACGTAATATGAGAATTTAAAAATAATAAAATGTGAAAATAAAAAATAATAAAAAATAAAAATTATTGGGCATTTATATAACTATTCTAATAAATTTTTAAGTTTTAAAATCTAAACTATTGTAACAGTAATTTTGAAATAAAAAATATAATTAATTTAATAAATCAAAATAAAATATTTTCTTTTAATATCACCATATTACATGTATATCTTTTCACGATGGTTTAGACTTTAAATCAAAGGATAATGATTAGGATTTAATTTGATTTAATCCATCAAAGGGTTCTGTGGCCTGTGGGTTTGAGACATATATGATCATACAGTATTACAAGTCTTTAGAAACTACACAATTACGTGGGCTTCTGTGTTAACGAGTGAATTCTATATTATTGTGTAGCTCTAAGTAACTGTTATTGTTTTATGTTATTTATTTTTATTTTATTTTAAATTTTTTTTATTTTTTTGGCCAAAGTTTTAAATTTTTTTAAATTATTTTGATGAGATAATTAAAAAAATAAAAATATTTAATTAAAATATAAAAAAATTCAACAATAAATTTAGTTTATTTGGTTATTTTAACTTATTTTTTGTTTTTTTTTATATTGTGATAATTTTTTTATATTTTTGGTTCGATGATAAAAAGAAAAATATAATAATTTAATTAAATAATAAAAAAATTTATTAAAGATGAAATTAAGCAAGATTATCAAACAAACCCAATAGTTTGACTTAGGAAATTAAGTACAAAAGTAGAGAAATCTTGAAGAGAGTTTCTATACAGAAGCGCAATTTGCATGCTTCATCTGATGATCTTCCTTATATACAGGTTTTACCTCCAAACAAACAAAACATAGGAAACTGATTAGAAATGCTAGCAATTGACTAACATTTGAAACACACCCAATAAGATTTGGGTTGAACCAGGTAATTAACCAACCAAACCCATTAGTCTATTCCATGAGAAATTGAGGATGAAGGTTAAACAAGTCAACAAAACATACCCATATATTATATAAGATTACCTAACTGAAACTTTTGTTATCAAAGGCCAAAAAATGAGTACCAAAACAAACCCCATTTACAATATCCATTCATCAACTCTTCATTTCCAAAAAAAAAAAAAGCAAAAATGTGAAGACGACCATGAATATTGTCACCTTTAGTTGAGAAAATTCTAAGATTTTGTTCTTGATCTTCATGGACATGTCCAGTTTTGTAACCCAATCTCATTGTGTTTTCTCGACGGACCGGAGGCCGGTATCGGCATCCTTCTTGGCAAGAATCCTAAGAAGTGGCCTGAATTCTGAGACTTGGGCTTCACTTTGAATACGCTTGAACTTCTTGAACCCTCACAGTGACCAACAATGAAGAAGAACACCATAACCACCCAAAGAACTTGAACTATGGGTCTCTTGCAAAAACCCATTTTGCAGAATGTCTAGAGAGAGAGAGAGAGAGAGGTGAAGTCAAGAGTAGTGGCTTCTTTGGGAGAGTTTTGAATGAGAAAAAAGAGTGGTGAAATTGAATGCAGAATTGTGTATTAGATTGAGCTCTTTGAGGTCTGTGTTTTGGGGTGTATTGTAGAGAGAGAGAGAGAGATGACTTAAAGAAATCAGATGGTTCTACAAGTGGTAGTTTTAGAAGCAGAAAGTAGGAAAGCTTTGAAAAGCTACTTTTGAATGGGTCTTATGGGTTAGAGGCGCTATGGAGGAATAAGAGAAAAAGTGAGAGATGCAGTAATAGAAGATGAAAAAAGGTTACATGAAAATTAAGTTTTCTCTCCCATTGTCAAATGCCAAGAAAAGAAAGCTGAGGAAGGAATGGAAAGGTAAGAGAAAAGGTAAGAGGGAAAGGGGTGTGTCATTCTTAAGGTTAGGTGAGCAGTGTCTGGTCCCATTTCGTATTAATGGCCAACTAAGGTATTGACACAATGACACTGTTGTTTTAGACCCTTGTAACAGCAAAACTAGTCCCCTTCTACAGTTCTCTTTTGCATTGTCTGCTTTGATCATCTCTCTCTTTTTCTCTCTCTCTCTCTCTCTCTCTCTCTCTCTCTCTCTATATATATATATATATATTTTTTAAAAAATAAAATAAAATCTCTCTCTTTATATATAAAAAATCCCAAGTACACAGAATTCATGGACCACACTAATTTTAGCTATTGATGCGCATGCTGAGTTTATGTAAAGGTTTATTTGAGCTTATCTTTTAGTTTTTAGGTTATGGCTCAACAAAAATGTCAACAGATTTAAACAATTATGCTGGTAGTTTTTTACTTGTAACTTGTAATTTTAAATTAACAAATATAAATTATATTACTTGAAAGTTGTAAATTTGTAATTTTAACAAATATTTATAATTTTTAATTTAAGATATACTCACATCTTTTGAATTATAATTTATAAGTTCATTATTTTAATTACATAAATGATCTGATTATAAGAATGGGAATGGATACAGTTTCACTGGACCAACATATCCCACGTTTGGCGAGCCAATTTTCATAGGATTTAAAATCGGTTGCATGACTATACTCGGATTATATATAACAGCATATGGGACATGGAAGCCTGTTGTCACAGCAACCATGTTGTGAGTTGTAAAATAAATTAATTTGGAATCTCTTAATTTGATCGGAGTTGTTTATTTTCTTAAACTTATTGAGTGGGTAATTTTGCAAAAATTCAGATAAATCAGGTATCGTTACATATATGATCGGAGCATATTTGTTTTGAAAAAATTGATTGACTTATAAATTCTAAAAATAAACTGTAAAACCAATATACTCGAATTATATGACTAACAATGTCTAATTAACTTTATTTTTTGCGTAAATTAACTAATCAACGAATTCAAAATAATGAACAATTACGGTCAAATTATCAGATATCGAATCAACTAAATTTGTTCTCACAACAAGCCATTACGTGAGTAACTCACATAAGGTTGCCCCAATCCCCAGCATATGGGAGTTTTTATATATCACCCCTTAAAAAAAGTCAATAATGTCATTATTATATTTATCTTTACAAAAATTTATTTTTATACTTACAAGTTTTTTTAAAAAATATTTACCCATATTCACTCCTAAATATATGCTATATGATAATTCTTAGCAATATACATCCAAAGTTATATACTTTGTTTTTAATATTTTCTTGTATATTTAAAGATATTTTATATTTTTCAATTTATTTTTAAACATTTAGACTTCGTTTTTAATATTTTCTTATATATTTAAAGATATTTTGTATTTGTTAATTTATTTTTAAACATTTAAATAAGCCCTAAACGTCATTTTTAGGTGGTTAATTATGTAATTTTCTAAAAAGTCAGTTGTAAAAGTAGAATACTAGACTACAGTAAGGAGGGTGATGGAGATGATAGTCAGTGAGTAGTACGAACTGAAGAAGAATTACAATAAGAGAAAAGGTCTAGATTTGTTTTCTTACTATTCGTTCAGATTTTGGCAGAATCCCTTTAATTGAGGAATGGGTTGGGCGAGAGAGAGGAGGGGTAGGGTCCTGCGGGTAAGAAGGAATAGGGTGAGGGACCGCCATTGTTCATGTGTGGTCATGTGCAGTATCCAACAACTCCACATTTTATAGCAAGATAATTGATTCTCTCTCTCTCTTTGTTTATTTTTATTTTTTATATTTTATAGTATCTAAATTAATTTATACATATTTTGATTAATCTCTAAAAATCAATCTCATCGTCCATCTATTTTCTTTGAATATTTTATAGTGTCCTGATCAATTTACGTGCACTTTAATTAAATTTTGAAAAATTTATTTTACCGTTCACTTGCTGATCTAATGGGAGAGGTGTTGTTGGCAGTCCGTAGAGTTTAGCTTGTTCGATTTATAATTTAAATTATTTATTTTGTTGGGTTTTTGCGTAAGTTATTTTTATATATATTAAAAGTTAGACTAATTAAACAAAAAAAAAACTACATGATCAAATCAAAATTTTTAAAAAAAATATATTTTTAAAAAATAAACTTAATATGATCATTGAACTAATTGGTAGGTGAACCTCAAACACTCTCGAGGTGGAAGGGAAATCGAATCCCCAAAACAATGGATGATGAGAAGCCCTAAACGTCTTAAGTTTTAGTACGGGGTGTTTGGCAAATTTTCTTGTTATTTTTAATTTTTTACTATTAATTTTAATTATAAATTATAAATTATTTTAAATATAATTTCTAGTACAAATTATAATTATCTTTTCTTCAATGAAAAAGTCTATGTACCCAGAAAAAATATTCAGAACTTTCTTTACCCCAAAAGTGATTTGTAAGGTATTAATATATATTTAATAGGATGTGAAACACATTTTAAATAAATTTAAACCACTCACTTTAAATTTTTGGTAGTTTTTTTTGAATATTTTTAATTATAAAATATAATTTTTATTAAACACTTATAATTCTTATTACAAATTATAATATATAAGTTACTAATTTTAATAATACAATATATTTACATATAATTATTTGTGAATTTTGGCTCATTCTTTTTCTCTCTCCCTCTGTAAAGAGACAGAGAGTAGTTATTGCATCAGCTTTATGCATTCTTTAGAGTTCAAAGGTAAAGATGCATTAATTGTGCAAAAGTCATATGCACCTTCACCATTTCATATCCAATCTTATTTTTAATCGATTTTTTGTTATGAAAATTATATAATTTCTAATTTTAATATATTAAAAATTATTGAATTTGTTTTGATATTTTCAAAACTCAAAATTCTCGAAAATAACTTGTATCACATTAGGATAGAAAAAATTTGTAATTTTTAAGGCAGAGAGTCGATGCTGATTCATCTAAACCAATAATAAATATTTCATTCATATAAACCAATAATAAACCAATAATAAATATTTCATTCATCTAAATCAATAATAAATATTTCAATGAAGAAAGAAAAAGGGGAAAAGATAAAATGCCTCATTTAATAACGTTTCCAAGGTTTTATGAACCATGTTAGTATGTTACCCGGGGAGGCGACAGTGAGGGACTTGTGGGGGCAAGTGCCCTACTAGTTTTTATATATTTTGATTTTAAAAATAGTTTTAATAATTTTTTATTTTTGATAGTTTTTGAAATTTAAGCTCTTCTAGTTGTAATATTTCTAATGGCTTGATTTACTAATATTTTAATTAATTTTCTAATTTCTATTTAATTTTTGACTATTTACTAATTGAATTAAACCAAATTATGTTTTTATCCTAATCAATTGAGGTAGACTATTGCGGGCATTTGAAAAGAGGGTCCCTTTTTCCTTTTTTGGACAACGATTGTGTTTGGACGTTTGTTCTTTTAACCGGAAAATTAGATTTTTTTTCTTAAAACAAAAGATCGAAATACCCAAACACATGAAAAATGGAGTCACTATATGGCTTCCTTATTCTCGCACTCAGTTCTCCATTCTCAATGTCAACTGACTACATTGTTAGGAATTAGAATACGATCACTAATCCAGCACAAGATCAACCATGAATGCACAAACCATGGAATGATAGTGAAGAAAGAACAAAAAAGCAATCACATGATCACACACAAGATTTATGTGATTCGACAAGGCGTGCCTACGTCCACGGGATCGCACTTCACTATATTAATTAGAAAATTACAAGGGAATTAATGTTCTTAACTTTCTCTCAATCTCTCTTGGTTAAACATAACATTACACACATAATAAAAAGCCCTTTAGGGTTAAAATATAACCCTAGCCGCCGTAGTAAAAAACTGTTTCGTGACGTGTCCGCTTGAGTGGACTCCTGACCGCTCGAACGATTCTTGTCCCGCGACTTCCTGCATACAAACTCACCCGAGCGGATATCTGATCTCTCGAGATGTCACTAGCCCGAGACCAACACCATGCTAGGTTCGCTCGAGCGAAATGAGCTGTCACTAGCCTGAGACCAACACCGTGCTAGGCTTCTTGAGTGGACCTAAAGTTGCTCGAGCGAACCTAAGGCCACTCAAGCGATCAACCCAGAACCATTATTTTTTTCTTCACCACTCAACATGCATTGCATCTTTTATTTGTATCCCGACGTTAAGAACTTGCTCAAAAGTCATGAGAGGTCATGTGATCAAATACTTGCAAAATTGTAAATTCTTCATCACTATCCTTACTTGCTTCTTTTCAGTGGGTCGATTGGTAATCTTAGTTTCTTTGACTCTCCAACGGGCTAAACAACCAGTTATTCTCCCATATTAGAAAAGTCATTGTGTGCCACTAGTTAAAAGAACGTGGTGGTATACTCATCTATCGTCTTTGGCCCTTGATGTAAATTCTGCAAGTTTTGGTACATCATCCGTGTGTAGTTGTAAGGTAAGAACGCCAAACGCATATGCTTTTTAAGCTTATCCTATGAAACAATCTTTGTCTTCTCTTGTCATGTTTGTGTTACCTTTAATTGCTGCCACCAAGCTGTGGCCCTTTCCTGAAAACATGTGGCTACGAGGGACACTCTCTTATCATGTGGCTGGCACATCCTTAAATTTCATGACCTACTCCACAGAAGTTAATCTAGGAATTCATCTGGTTATAGGCTGTCATGAAACTCAAGAATATCGATCTTTAGGCCCGGCTCCCATCAGCGCGACCCCATGTCCCCAACTGATCTTCCCCTCCCCTTAGGTAGGTTTCTAGCGAAAGGATTATCTTCCTCGTCATCCAGAATATCCACCTCCTCCTCAGATCATGGATTCGAAGCTACTTGTTGCTACTGTTGTTGAAAGGTAGTAGTTAGGGATGCAATTTGTTGAGTCAGAGCCTCGATCTACTACTGCAACCTCGTGTTAGAGCGCAATTCAAGCTGTTTTGGTGTGTAGCGTTTTTTATTCGAAACAGTGTAAAGTTTTTTTTTTCAAACAAAGCTAAAGCAGCAGCATCCAAAATTGCAGCAAACTTCGGCAATTCCAGGCTGTTTTCTGCGCAACCAAGGCTGTTTCAATTGGCTTAAATTTTTTGATATAGATTGATCGAGTAATCCTGCAACCGAGATACAGAAAATTAATCCAGAAAAAAAATAGTGAAGCTTATCATTTTAAACTGGAAATTGAAACTATTTAGAGTTTTGGATAGATCATAAAATCAGAATATTTTTTATATATATCTTGTATTTAATTTTTTTAACTGCGTGAATGATATATATTATTTTTATTTATCATGTTAATTTAATTAATTCGAATATTTAATTTTAATTAAAATATTTTGTAATAAAAAACTTAAGATATTTTATTTTTTTACAAAATATCACGTTTAAAAGATGATTTTTTAATTGGATATCTTTGAAAAACGTGAGAATTAATTCCGATTTTTGAATTAATAAAATAAAAAAAATATTTAATCAAAATAAATTATTATTTTAAAAAAAATATGAAACGAAAAATAAAATAAATAAATACCTTTAATCACTAACTTAGTTGAAAAGTTAAAGAAAAAATTGTGCATTTATTAAATTTTATTTGTTACACATTTAAACACGAAAAGATGGTTTAATAAATAAGAATATTTAGAATCGTGTACATGAAAAGTTGTTTGATTCTTTCAGAACGTGTGCTTTTTAAAATTATTAAATTTATTTTAATTAAACGAATTTTTATAACTCTAAAAAATATTTTAAAAATCTAAGTGGGAGAGAGAATTTGTTCACAGATAAATCTCGCGGTCTTCATCATCAGTTTATAGGCATTGCAATTAAATCTCGTGTGTTGACAGTAGGGCCATTCTTCCCATCGAACAGATTAATTATGGTATCTCCAGTACAAACCTCATTTAGGGATAATTCTGGATAATTGTTAGTGTGGATCATTTGTCCATCTGAAGGGTTCATTGCGAAGCGATTGATTTTGGATTAGGTAATGGTTAACACTTAGCTGTATATAATAGTATCCTCCCCATTTGAATAATTGTTATTTTATACTGGACTGAAGCTATGCCAGCTATTTAATTTTACTTGGCATGATCAGTTGCCCATATAGTAAAATTAAAAAGAATTAGTTTGTCTGGTCTTATGATGGATAATAGACATTCACCCATCGTGGCATGCTATTCTCAGGTTACCAGGTTATTGGTGAATTAATTTTAAAATGGTATAGGGAACCAAATTAAAATAAATTCAAAATTTTGCTCATCATATTTAATGGTATTTTAATTATGTAATTTTCAGAATAAAAATGGCTTTCAACCCACTAGCTTTCATACTCAAAGAAAACAAACTAATAGGACTGAATTTTGTTAACTGAAAATGTAACTTGGATATAGTTTTAACTACAAATGATATTCCTTCAATACCAAGAAATGTGTTTGTTTCTGAAAAAGATTCTTCCTCTGGACTGAAAGGCATGAAAAAGAAAAAAAAAGTTCAGAAACAGGAAAACACGATTTCTAGGGTAGTTAGTGGGCCATAGATTGATGTGAAAAAGTCAAAAGATAGATGTTTTCACTGTAACCAAACCCAGCACTGGAAAAAGCTATGTCCTGTATTTATCAGAAGGCTGAACAAACATGGTAGTAATATAAAGAAGTATTCCCCACCACGAACGGTAGAGGGAACCAATTGACTACATCCTAATTGACTACACCTAGCACTTCACAACAGAATGATGTAGCAGAAAGAAGGAATATGACTCCTATAGAGATGGTAAGGTCAATGATGAGTTATTCAGGTTTACCAAATTTATTTTGGGGATTCGCTTTAGAGACAGTGACTTACGTTCTGAACTTAATACCTTCTAAGTTAGTACTCTCATAGAATTGTGGACTGGGCGTAAGCCTAGTCTGAAACACATTCGAATTTGAGGATGTTCAGCACATATGCTGTAAGGGAATGCGGGTAAGTTAGAACCGAGGAAAGAAGTCTGTTTCTTTGTAGGGTATCCCAAGGGAGCGAATGGTGGTCTATTTTATAATTCTAAGGATCAAAAGGTCATTGTTAGCACCAATGCCCGATTCTTAGAAGATGGTTATATTATGGATCACAAGCCCAATAGCAAAATTTTTCTGAAAGAAATAAGAAGAAATACCAGTAGAACGGAAGAGAAAGCACAAGTCACTAATATTCCATTACCTCGTCGTAGTGGGAGAATTATCGAAACGAGTGCAAATTAAGAACATGGTGCTGATACACAGAGTTCAGATTCTGCACAGCCTGTTATTGCTAGTACACAGACACAGGTAGTGCCTCGTCGTAGTTGGAGGGTTGTTCAACAACCTGATTGGTATATGTTCTTGAGAGAGTCGTATGACAAGATCCCTACAGAACTGGATATCGAGTCTTGTAACTACAATGAAGTACTATAAGATAAATATGCTGATCTTTAGAAAAGGGCTATGAATTCATAGTTGGAATCTATGTATTCCAATCAGGTCTGAAAACTTATAGAACCATCGAAGGGATAAAACCCATTGGATGCAAGTGGATCTACAAGAAGAAGAGAGGAGTAGACGGGAATCTTGAAACCTTCAAAGCTAGGCTTGTTGCTAAAGGGTTTATTTAGAAAGAAGGGATCGACTATGAGAAAATTTTTTCGTCAGTAGCCATGCTTAATAGGGATGACAATTTCCCCCGCCCCGCCCCCGCCGCGTCCTCGCCCCGCGTTGTAGGGTTTTTCCCGTCCCGGATAACTAACGAGGTGGGGACGGTATTTGCTCTCCCCGCCGCGTTTTTTTCAGTCC
>JAOTRH010007840.1:0-23525 GCA_034768845.1 Heliamphora exappendiculata
CCCCCAAATCTCTACTCCTAATGTTTCGTAATCCTCTTAAATCCTTAATTCTCACCTAAATCAATATCACATAATCTGCAAATCCAACAACCCACTTAATTCTTAGTCCACTGACCACATGAAACCCCAGCTGCAACCCCTTCTCCTTCTCGTTGCTGTCGCCTTCGCCTCTTCTCTTCCTAGTCGCAGTTGCCTCTTCTCCTTCTAGCTGCCGTCATTGCTGTCGTTGCATGTTCTCCTCATAGCCGTCGTAGTCGCTGTCGCCTGTTTTAAGATGTATCTAAACACACTAACAGTGTTAATACTACTAATTCCAAGTCAACTTTTGAAATTATATATATCTTCCAATGAACAACCAATAGGTGTTTGCTGGTAGAAAATAATGAGTAAGGTCATAAGCACACAGTGTATTATTCAAGTAAGAAATGACATAACACTAAAATTAAGTACATTTTAGTTGACAAAACTCTGTTTAGCCTTATATTTTTCTACAGTAAAATCAAGACATTATTTGTTACCGTCAATAGTGTACGTCGTTGCCTAAACAGATGTTATTAAATATATACTAAGGGGCAAGCAAGGAAAGTAGATTCTAACTTTAATAGAGTACAACTTTGTGTATGTACCTCAAAAGGATGTAAAGAGTCAAGTTTTAGCCGACTTTTTAGCAGATCATCTAAACATATTATTAGAAAGAGACTTGTTCGAGATAAATTTTTTAGAGATCTTCTGGAGAATGATGTTCGATGGATCAAAACTAATCAAGGAGTGGGAGTAGGTGTAGTCCTCGTTTCACCCATTGGAATAATGTATCAGTTTGCTTTTCAATTGAACGAAGAACTAATTCTTTCGAATAATCAGGCTGAATATGAAACCTTGATCATATGATTGGAATTAGCCTTAGAATTTCAAATAACTCACTTAAAAGTTATTGAAAATTCTCAATTAGTTATTCGACAGATGACAGGAAGCTATCAATGCCATAATTATGCTCTAAGTGAATACCTAGACAAAGTAAAAAGGTTAATGACGAACATTGTGGAATTTAATTTGAACATGTGTTCAGGTTACAAAATTCTGATACTAATGAAATGGCATAATTGGCTTTTGGAATAAAAATCCCAAAAGAGCAAGACGAAAAATTGGTCAGAATACAGAAAAGAAAATGGTCTTTCACTTAAAAAAGAAGGAACTAATGTAGAGATTTTTCACAGTGATTCGATGGAAAATAACGATTGAAGAATCGAGATAATAAAACTTTTGCAAAGACCATCAGATACTGTTGATAAAATCATAAGATTTAGGTATATGAATGATGTATTAATGGAAAATGATCTTTTTAAAAGGTCGTCAGATGGTTTGTTACTCTTATGTGTAATCCATTTAGAAGCTATGAAAATAATTATTGAGGTACATGAGGGTATTTATGGATCTCATCAGGCTTGAGAGAAAAAGAGATGATTAATCAGAAGCTAGGGATACTATTGGCCATCGATTAGGAAAAATTATATATCCTAGACTAAATAATGTCAAGAGTGCCAGAAGCACGAATCTATTTAGAAAGTCCCAGCCTTACAGTTACATTCAGTTGTGACGCCTTGGTCGTTTAGGGAATGAGCAATGGATTTGATTGGACAAATCTACCCACCATCTTCTCAACAACATGATTTTATCCTAGTGCCTACAGACTATTTCACAAAGTGGGCTAAAGTAGTCCCTACGAAGAATGTGACACAGCAAAGTGTTATACGCTTTATAAAAGAACACATCGTCCATCAATTTGGTCTATCACAGTCAATAATTGTTGACCAATGAACTATTTTCAATAGAAGTGAAGTAAGAGAATTTACTCAAGAATATGGGATTCAACTAATTAATTCAACACCATATTATGCCCAAGCAAATGGACAAGCTGAAACTACTAATAAAATTATTAAAATAACTCTATCGAAAGCCATTGAAGATAACCCCAAGATGTGGCATGAGTTGCTTTCAGAGGTAATGTGAGCATATCGAACTTCCAAAATGTATAGTACTCAAACTATTCCTTTTGAATTGGTATATGGACAAGCAATCATATTACTGATGGAAGTAACTGTTTAATCACTTAGATTGATTCAAGAAGAAAATTTGCCTTCAAGTCAATATTGTGAAGCAAGGAGCGTAGAATTTGAAGATCTTCAAGAAAATAGATTACAAGCTTTGACTTGCATTCAAGTCTAGAAAAAAAAGATTGAAAG
Source organism: Heliamphora exappendiculata (assembly GCA_034768845.1). Lineage (NCBI taxonomy): Eukaryota > Viridiplantae > Streptophyta > Magnoliopsida > Ericales > Sarraceniaceae > Heliamphora > Heliamphora exappendiculata. The sequence continues at coordinate 2,241 of JAOTRH010007840.1, forward strand.
GGCTTTCAACAAATAAAGTCTAAGAATAAAGTATTTTCATGAAGAGATTTAGTTTGGAAGGCTATATTGCCTTTAGGATGAAAGGCCTCAAATTTGGTAAATAGTCACCAAATTGGGAAGAATCTTTTCTAATATTAAAGTATTATCAAAAGAAACATACCATTTAGAATCTTTCGATGGGAAACCGCACAAAAAATCAATCAATAGAAAGTTCCTAAAGAAGTATTATCCCATCATATGAAAATCCATGAAAGAACACTAACCAAAAATTGGATTTCTTCATTGATGGAAATTACAAAAGTTCTGTTTGTACAAAAATTATATAAGGAAAGAGGATTTAAACAAATCCCATTCCATTACCAAGGTCTTGAACTTAAATTGCGACGGTCCTATATCATCTAAGGCTGCTTGAACTTTAATTGAACTATTTTCTCCTTGGAAAAGAAACTTTTCGTTTTTTGGATCAAGGGTTCCTTTTCCAATTTCAAAGCATGCCTCACAAGAAGCACTTGTTCAAGCCTTGTTTTCGGTCGAAGTTTCTCTTATTGAAGCTGATGATCTTTCGGTTTGATTTTGAGAGCTTTTTCACGATTGATAGGAACCAAACCAAGGATAGATCTCATATATTCGATGTAGGCATGTCGCGCACGAATTGTCTCTTTATAATATTGAGCTAAGGCTATCTTGTCAGAGAGCTCAACAGACATCACGTACAATTTGGCATGTTGTTCAAGGCTAAAGATAGTCTTGGCCACAACAGATAGCTTGTTAATACATGAGAACAACTCTTGAGCCTTTGAAGATATCAGCTCTTCGAAGGGAATAAAGAGAATAGAATGGAAATGGTTAACTTCTTTCTGAAGTGATGGATCGACATAAGCATTTTTAGGAGAAGTGCTAGAGAATTTGGCTATGGAATTGGTGAAAAAATTCATACGGCCAAGGAGAGCATCTAATGCAGCATCTATTGATAAAGACTCCTCAAAAAAATCAAAAATGTTGACCTGAATCTAGGAAAACAATGTTCACAACTATAAGGGAAAGGAAGGAATAAAAAATTAAAAAAAAGAGAGTATAAGATGCCTTACCTTTTCGATGAAGGGAGACTTATTCGAAGGTTCTGGGTTGCCAACTAAAAGAGAAGAAGGAACCTGAGAAAGGACACTTGGTTGATTCAAGTCCTATCCCATAGGTTCATTAGAAAGGATAGTGGAAGCGTCATCAACTGTTGGTGAGGTTCTAGAAACTTGAGTTGACCCAACAGCAGGGGTTTTATTAGTTTCCTCCATATAGATGTCCATAGGAATCTCAAAACCCTAAGTAGATTTGACAAGAGGAACTTCAATGTTTTCTTTCCTGAGAATTTCCATGGAAATTTCGGAATCCTAGGTTAACCCACCAATAGAAGCTTCGGTAGCTTCCTTTGCATTCATGAGAGACTCAGCATTAAGATCTTCGACAGAGGAAGAAGACGGAGTACTTCCTTCTAATACTTGATCCTCAATAATTGTCTCATCAGTATTGTTGGCAAATGTGAGCCTATAACTAAGATCACATAACTGCAACAAATAAGGGCTAGTGTCATCGACAATCAAGGAATGAGTAAATAAGGTAAAAGGAAAATGTTTACTTTTGTAAAAAGCACCTTGATTTTTCTTTTTTCATGCGTGAACACTCTAGTCATGGACACATCAGCCCAAGCAAGATCCGAGAAAGGGGCCTCTCCATTCGGGATAAGACTCAAAAAACCCTCATGATCATGCTCCATCAATAGTCATTTTTCATTCTTTCTTCTTTCTTCCTCTTCACGCTTTCTCTTTTCTGCAAATTTTTTTCTTTCTTCTATCCTCTTTTTTTTTTTTCTTCCCTCTTTAACTTTCTCAGTCTGTCATTTCATTGCAACATTTCTTCCACTTCTTTTCGTTTCTTCCTTTTTGCCTCTACTTCTTCTACCTTTTTCCTTTTTGCTTTTTCTTTCTTCTTCTTCTTTTCTTTAACTTCCTTCAATTTCTGTCTCTCTTCTTCTTCCCTTTTCCTCTTCTCCTCTTATTTCTTCCTTTTGGCTGCTTCATCTTTTGCTTTCTTTTCCTTTTCCTTATCTCATCTTCCATCATTTTCTTCTTTTCTTTTTCTTTTCTCCTTCAATTGTCTTCTTCTTTTCTTCTCTTCTCTTCCTCTTTTGCTTTCTCATTCTCTATCTCATTTTTTCTTTTATCTTCTTCTGTTCTCTTAGTTTCTCTTTCTTTTGTGGCAACATGAGCTGAAATGGCATCTCTCATAAACCCAGCAAGAGTTTTAGAAGGAGTCTTCTTCTTTTTCGAATATACAAATATTCCTTTGCAAAGTCCTTCAAACCCTTCGAAAAACGGGAGCTAAAGTTTAATCGTCGGAAGAAGTATCCGAATCTGAGCTTGGCAAGGTTTGTATTTGGAATTTTCAATGAGGACAAAAGAGACAAGAACTGCCTCTTCGACATATGGATTATCGATTTCTAAAGTTATAGAAGATCAATGAATTAAAATGAGTTCATAGGTAAGTACTTTGAACTGAAAAAAATTCATAGATAAGGATTTAAGCTAAATACCTTGAACTGAAACTCCTAGTCTTTCCTGTCGATTTTGATACGATAATCGAATTTGATATAACTCTTTTGAAGAGATGAAGATGGTAGGAAAAATAACAGACCACCAGGAATCAAAAGATGGAGAAGTTGAGGTTGACGGCTTGAATTCAGCAAAACTGAAAGTCATGAGCCTCTTGAGGTAATCATCCTAGATAGCCTTAGCTATACTTTCCTCCCTAATTGATATCCTGCCTTCCACAACTTCATGAATTAAGAGATGCATGAATGGCAATGGTACTCCTTGAATGAGACCAAATTGTCTCGCACATTGACTGATAAAGTAGTTTTCAAAACTACAATTGAAAAACCTGGTGATCGAGATTGACCCACCTGCTAAGATATACCTAGGGAGAAGCGCACTGGCCCAAAACCTGTTTTGACGGATGATGCCCGTTTTAGATAAGAGTTGTGCTAGATCTTTTTGCAGAAAGGTCAATCAAGAAGAGGAGAATTGAAACTGTTGAAATGGTTAAAATTCCTCAAGCCTTTTGATAGGCGATAAGAAAAAAAAAATGAAGAAGTAATTCTCAAATGTGTAGTTAAAGTGGTCAGAATAATGGGAGAGAAAAAACTCTGCATAGTTCATAGTTCAGACAGGGGGCATCAAAGTTCATACGATATTTTAGATTAAGTTGTGGGCAAAAATAAGCATAAAGCCACGCTTGAAAGAGCCAGAATGGGCCCTCACAACTGTCAAAAATTCATTTTTCAGCAAGCGTATAAAGCCCTTTGTACAAAGTACTAAGAACGAAAGGGACTAAGATAAGTTTTTTTTGCTGGGCCAAATAAAATGCCACAAAAAGGTATTCTTTGGTGACTTTGATGCTAGAAATGGCAAAGAGAAATCTACAAAGCCAGAAAAGGTATAATAAAACTACCTCTTTGAAGGAAGGAGAAATCAGTGATGGGACATCATAAATTTTCAAAAATTCAGAATATTCCATGCTAAAAGATTTTAAATATTCTTCACTAGTGGCTGCTAGAGTTAGTAAAACATTGACCTCAAGGCATGTTAAAGGAAGGCAGTGAGATGGATCACATCCAAAATAGTGGGCGACATCAGTCCACAGGGAAGGAGCATGGCATTACAAGAGGTTAACCAAAAACAAGCCGCAACGCTAATGATCCACTTATTTATATCCAGTGGACGAGTAAAAAGCATAATGGTCTTCCTAATACCTAGCATATCTCATTGTTCCCCAAGATAAGGTGTCATTCGCGATACCTAATTACACCAATCAGATTTGGGATTTATCCAAGTTCGAAGAGGCGCTGATCCTTCCTATTTTCTCCAATTCAAATGAGGACGATGTAAGAGGAAAAGCTCATTAGGAGCCAAGGGATAACTAGACGAGAATGAGTTATTTATTTTTGGTTCAAAGATAAGACCCAGAATGTAATGCAAATTGGAATTAGGGCTTGAAATAAAAATTTCATGATTCCCTCGTTCGTTGGCAAAATTTTTAACTTCTTACGAAAATCTTCTAGTGACAGAAACCTTAGATGAGGGTTTACGATTTTTTCTAGAAGCCATGGTAGACGAAGTTTGAGGGCTTCAGTGCAGAAAAAGTTACAGATACAGAGAGACAAAATGATGTTAAGGATTCTACGCGTGTCTATTCAAAAGACCTTTCTTTTTCAAAGTCTGTTTTAAATGCTGTCATTTTTTTAATCATTAAGTAAGAGCCGTTAAATGAGGATTCGTTAATTATGTTAAAGGCTTAAACCTAATTAATGAGAGGAGCATTGTTTACACTATATTTTATAATTTTTATCGAGAAATTATTGCCTATTTAATAGCCTACATTTTATAAAAGCTTAAAATATGAATCTCACTTAAAAACGCGTCTAAGGCCCGTCAAGTAAATTTCCATCGAATATTTATCAGTGACGTTCACTTATTAATTTGCAAAAGCGACATCATGCGATGTCACTTGTCCAAGAAACAGTTCACGTGGCATGCCTGCCTGATCCAAGAAATGTCCACAAACGTGACAATAAGGATGTAACGCACATTTTCATAACTGCAAGTAATAGTGAAGCAATTGCAAATAGTTGCACGATTAACAAGGCACTTGCGAGATACATCTTGGCAACTTGACAAGTGGCATGATAAAGAAAGACATCGATGGATGAAAATTGCAATTGACGCGTGACACTCTAGTATGATAGAGCAGTTATTGAAAGTTGCCTGCAATTACTTTCAAAGACATCTATAAATACTATCATTGTATTCAATGTTAAACACACTCAACTCGACACAAAGCCTACCTTTTTCTTTTCTTTCTAAGAGTAGTTCACAACTTGTAGATCTTATAACTAGTTCCCATTTCGATCAAAGTAATAAAATTTATTTTTATTACTTTTGATTATTTTTGTTGTCATCTTCTGGTGAAATCATAAAACACGGCAAATGACCCCACACACAATCACTTGATACGTTGAAGAATTTTCTCTTTCAAAAGAGATCAATTTATTTTTTGATTAACAGTAACAAAACACATATCACGAGATTTAGACCCAGGATCTTGTAGAACAAAAGCTCTTATTTCATGTTAACTTATCAATTGTTCTAAAAACTTAAGTTGTTAGGAAATGAACTCAACAATATATATAAAGCAATACAATAACCTTGCACTCAAAAAAAATTAAGAGATGAGGACCTAGAAAAAGCCGATCATGGCAAGCTTGCTAGAAGAAGCTGCATCTTGAAAGGAATAGGCAGAGGCCAGATGATGCCATAGAAGAAGTTATCACGCCAACGTCACACGCTAGAAGTCCCTGGTTCGAACCTGGGCCCATACATTATTTATTTTTAATCTTGATTATACTTAAAGTTGACCCCAATTGATTAAGACATAAGGCATACTTTGGGTTGGTTTGATTTGGGTTGGATTCTTTAATTCATACTTATCAACAAAAGGTTGGAGGAAGAACTATGGATACTCCACGTGAAGAGGAGGCAATCCAATAAGGAAACAGTCATTGGAAGTCGCCAGGGAAGATTTTAAAAAATAATATAAAATACGCCCGTCTCCAAGTGGGATGAGAGAAGGAAGCAAGAGAATGAAATTAACAGTACGACAATAAAAGAAGGAAATAAAGAAGTCCCCAGCCAAGTACAAAAGAAGTAAAAGCCAACAAAAAGGCTAGGAAATTTAGAGGGAACAAGAAAAAAGCCATAAAAAGCAGAGAGAGGACAGGCACATGATAAGAAGAAATAAAGTCCATTGGAAAGTTTAGCAGCACAGCTTCCATTCTCAAGGAGTAAGGAAACGAACACCTTAAATATGATAAGAAGAAATATGAAGTCCATTGGAAAGTTTAGCAGCACAGCATCAAGTTAAGACCTTAAGTTAAGACCTTAAATGGCATAATTTGTTTCTTATTTGGTATAGAAACCCTGGTACTTGCATTCCCTTTGAAAACGATTTAGGGTATTAATTTTCCAAACCTGAGATACTACTAGCCAAGGGGGGTGAGATACTGCTAGCCAAGGTCCCCCCCAAAAAAAAAAATAATAAATAAATAAAACAAAATAAAAAAGAGACAGAAAGAAAAAAAGTAAGCCATTGGCAGCTCCAATTCTGACAAAGGTGACATGCAGATGATGATGTTAAATATAGGTAATTTCAATATTGTTAGATTATTAGCTGAATAAAAAGTGACAACAATGGAATAATTCATTCATATTCCTAGAAACAAGGGGCATAATTCAGATAAAAGTTGTAATGGCTACATTTATACACAATGTTTACGTGAAAATCACTCGGGATACACTACTTTTACCCTCCAAAGTATACAAACTTCAACTTTGACCTGACTCAAACTCCACAACCCTGACTCAAATGCAAGCTCTGATATGATTACAGCAATGGGTTAGACACGAATGTTGAAGAAATCCAAAATAACATCAATATTTATCAAATTCCACCGAAGAATAAAAGGTGCTGTCATAGTTGCAAATCATGATGTATAAAGAAAAATTGAGATAAACTGCAATATCCATCACGGGGAAAAAAAATTAGGGTTCCGATATGTAGGTAAAGCAAAAGACTAGAGAAAACAAGATGCTCAGAGATTAAAAAAAATGGACTTGAATTTTCTTGGAGAATGGGAAGTAGGACTCTGCACAACAATTCAGTAGTGTAGCCATAGCCTATAGCCAAGTATGTGTATGCCTTTATTTTCCCTTCTCGTTTATTAGTTATTATAGTTACTGCTTTAGTTAGTAATATAATCCTTTTCATAATGGTTGAGCAAAAATGCACTTTCAAGAATAATATAGAACTCTTCCGGCGCATACCCTTTACTGAATTTGCTACAATATGCATGCATCAATATCAGTTCTATGTTAGTTTCAGCATAAAGAGTTTCTTCAGTCAATGCTGGTGGCTGAGAAAATAAAGATCCACTCAAGCAGAAAGAGATAAATTCTCTACATGGAAATTTAAAATACAAGTCGTACAGGTAATTTATAAGTTGTTGAAAGAATTACAAGCAAGAAAGAAAGTGGTTATACACACGTAATCCACAATTTACACGCGCGGATAAAGAAAATTACCTCTGCTAACTCTGAGTAAAAATCCCACGGAGAGAACCTGCAGCTCCTCGTCTCCGCGCCTGAATTTGAAAGTAAAAAGGAAGCAAATTCTCAGAAATCTCTTATCAAGTTTTAAATAATAAAAGTTACACCACTCACCTTCTCATTGTTGAACAAGTCCTCTGCAATAGCCTCCATTTGTTTTCGCTTTTTTTCTTCTTTAACAGATTCAACTACTTCCTCGTTTCCATAGTCAGAATCTCTGCAATCAACAGATGCACACCAAAAATGTATATATAATGCACTTCATGGTCTTCCCGAGACTACATAAGAATTAGAACAGGAACAAAGAGAGGGATCATACTTATAAGGATATTTTGAAAATGGGATAAGATTGTCGAAGCTATTCCCCAATGGAGTCCTCAACTACAAGTCCAATCATGGAGAACAAAATTTAGATATGAAGTTTTAAATAACTATAATATGAAAGATCATATAAATTATATACTAAAATTGGAAAATGATCAACAGCACATTATAGCCGATGACTAATGGAATCTAAATTTAATCAAGTCACAAAAACTAAGCACGAAATTTGCTCTGCAGGATTTCCAACCCAAATTGAAGAAAAACTGTTAAAAAAATAATAATAAATGGCTAAGCTGAAAGCTTGAAGGTATAACAGAAGTTGTCAAAGGTTTTCTTCCAGTAGCAAGCTAAAAGAAAAATGGATGAAGGCAGAAAGCAAGGGACTCAAATCTTTACAGCATAATAAGGATAGAGCTAATCGCAACTCACCTTTCTGAAGCATTTAAAATTTGCGACTCCATTATCGGTTGAAGAATAGTCAGAAACAGGTAAGTTTGTATCCCTAACAACCAAATTTTGGCTGTATATGATATCTGGATTTCCACTTTCAGGCTCATCAATGTGGTCTCTTCTTGCTGTTATAGTATTATCTCTGTCACTGGAGCTAATATCAGGATTTGCACTTTCAGGCCTATCAACCTGATATTTTGTTGCCATTATATTGGTATAACCTGCATCACTGGAACAAGTGACGTTGCCACTCTGAATTCTGGTAGTAGCATGATCAGTAGAAAATTCCTCTTTCCTCTCTTGTTTAGTGGATTCTGTTGTGTTGAGAGCAGGAGACAATTCAACTGATATAACTGTTTCAGCTTCTACATCAGAATCTGCTACCACTGTCTCATCTGTGGAGCATGATGACGAGACAACTACTGCAAAAGGACATTTATTTAGCTAAAATACATGGATATATATGAGAAAATACATCCTCTATATTTCCCAAGGCAAATATCTTCACAACATGATCAAGGGCATAGTCATCAGAATCTTACAATCCATTATTCGATTCACGATTCATACATAAATCGATATGTATCTATGACTGGATCTACTTTATAACAAAATCACAATAAGTCTTTTCATTCATGGTACGATTCATGAATTGATTTACAATTTACAATCATGAGCAGGCTCATGAGATGGAATGGACAAATGTGATCCTTAAAATTATCGGATTATGTAACAAAAGGCCTAAAAATTGGGAAAAAAATTATTAGATATTCTTGGAGTATTCGGTACATAGTAAGGGAATGAATTTTCATTAAAATCTACCAAAACTCTATTTTGTCGGTTCAAAGTGGACCAACAATGATGATCTGAACAGTTTATCTTGTAAATATCGCAAAAAGAATCGTTTATATAAAAATTCAGCTTGGTTGGACATTGATAAATGTATGAATAAATAACAAATTTTTGGACACCTATTTATGTTTCCTTTTTTTTTTTGAACTCACATAATAAGGTGGCGTTGACATATCATAACTAATCAATGAGACAGTTGTCAAAGTCTATCAATTGAAGTGACGAACTGATAAGCTTCAAGATAGAATGAAAGAAGAAGAACAATTCTCTCATTACACAGATAGGAAAAAAAAGGAAACGAAATTACACTAACGACTGAACTACCACACCTCCTTCATCTAACTTCTCCTTATATTCAGTTCCCTCCTTACCACTAACTAACTAACTTCTGTTATGACAACTATCGCTAGCTAACTCTTAACTAATTCGTTTCCCCCTTCTCAACTGCTGAAGCCGTTCCCTCGCTGTTCCCTCCTCTGCTGTCCCTCTGCTCTTGTTGTATCCTCTGCTACTGCCCTTTTGCACTTCTGAGCTATTGAATTGCCTCAGGTATATCAATGTTTATCACAAACATACCTAACTCAAACCAAGGGAGACACGCTACGTGTCCCATACGAGTTGTATCCTTTAATGGTTTAACCCCATATAGAGGGGGGTAGCGGGTCCCATACGAGTTGTCTCCTTTAATGGTTCAGCCCTCTATAAAGGGGGCATCTCATTAATGGACACACTTTCCCTTCTAGTTCTTCACCTCTATAAGAGATTGCCATCTCCAGGGCGTCCAACTCTCACCTCCGCTGACTCATAAGCCCATCAAGCGCCAACATCTCCCCAGATAATCTACTAACTCTGTACTCTATCCATAGCCTTCATAAACTTTGGGTCGAAGAGAAGGAAAAGAAGCCGCCAAAGCTGCCTTCTATTACAGATAGATAAAGAATAAATATGCCTTCAAATAACCCGAGGCGAGGCAAGTCGGGCTGTAAGTTATTAGTAGTTAGAACTCAGCTCAATCAGCTTAGTTGGTATTCGACCCCGGGTCAAAGTTTGAGTTGAGCTCAACAAAGCCTAGCCGACCTTACCTTCCCATTTTTTGGCCAAGCTTGAGCTCCTTTCAATTGAACTCTAGGCTAAAATGAATATTGAAGGATTTGAAGGTAGAAATTGAAGCCCAAAATTTCTAAATTAATATCTAATAAACTTATTGTTGTGTGCACATTAACAAATTTTAGAAGATAAGTATTAAAATTTAAATTAGTTGAATGGATGCAAAACTTAAAAAATATTATTCAACACTGAAGATAATGAATGCGAAGAATAGGAGGAGGTGGTTATTAATGTTGACCAATAGATCATCTAAATATTAATCTGGTAGAGAGAGGTAACTTTATTACTATCTTCTCAACACTTACCCTCATGTGTAGCAGGATTTTTCTAAATAAGAAGGCCAAACATTTACAAATATTGTAATTATTAGTTTGGCGGTAAAATTCAAACATAAGACATATTCTTGTTTTAATACCATGTTAAATTCCTGATACAAACTCATCTAAAAGCTTTATTGAGGAATCTAGAGCGCCGCAAAATGCAACAAAATGTCCCAATGCGTTAGGGGAGAAATTAAGCAATCCACATGAGCAATGTCAGAGACCAACGTATCTTATTTGGAATACAGGCCCAATAGCTTAAGATTATAAGTGTTAAATCCATCCAATGCATATTTGTTAAATCCATCCAATGCATATTAAGACCAATCTTTTTATTCATCATCCAACATGAGACTTCTTTATTCACACATGTACTAACAATCTCCCCCTCATCTATAAACTATCACTGGGCCTAACTCCCTCTTGAATCTAATCTACCACTCTTTAGGACCCTGAAGCTCCATCGAGAGTCTTTGGGATCGCAATCGAGAGTCATCATATTGTCACATTCAAATCCACTAACACTCGTGTTACTAGCCATGAATAATCTACACATTGATCATTAGACATCATCTCTAAGACCTCGTTAAATTGTTTACTACCACCGCATCTAAAAACTTAAGTTGTTAGAGAGGCATAAGTTTATTATTGATATCTTCAATAATGCCAAATGTAGTTATGACATAAGGTCAAAACTGCACCAAGATGTGAGTAACCAATCATCGAGAACAACCATTCAATTCTCCTTGCCAACCCCCAACTACTCATGTTTACTTCTTAGGAGGGTAAAAGGAAAAAGTAATGAGCATACTTTTTACTTACTCACGATTCATACAATATATTATGCGTACATATCCATATGCTAGTTTGAATAGTTGCAACATCTTGGGGTTCATGTACGACAAAAATGAGAAGAAAGCTTTACTAGTTAAGAATCATTAAAAATGATTTTGAGCTCACTTGTCTATACAAATAAAGGAGTGTGAGAAAACTGCAAAAAAGAGTTGAACTTGAGAACAAATTAGTTTGTTGACAACCCAAAGAACAATTTTGGAAAAAAAAAAGAATTAAATGTAAAGTTTATGGAGGACACAAAGTAGACCAAAAAACGTAGATATGGATCATCGGATTCAAACAGATGTGACAAGCTTAAATTTTTTCCCCCCTGATTGGCTATAACAAGCTTTAAGTTCTGCCTGCTTAGAGATGATAGATATAAAAAAAAATATAAGTAGTTCTAATAGCCAAATCAAAAATAGTAACCCCAAAAGAATGTGGATATGAGTGTTTTCAAGGAAAGTGTAAATGGTAATCATTATGATGCGGATAACATATGGGATGACAACATATGGAATTGTAGTTTTGGGTTTTATTCATTTTCCTTATAATAGCGTAGTAAATAGAGAATCCTTTCTGTTCTGTTACCGGTCTAGTGTGCTAGTGCCCACTTATGGTGCTAGACAAGAAAGAAAGCCCTTTATTCTCAAGTAAGTCATAGTACATTACTTAGAATATGGATATTATTTTATTTCTCTTTCTAATTAATTAGGATATTATATAATTTTGTTTCTTTTAGTTAAGGATTCAAGTTTCTTTTTTAATTAGGGTTTAGACTTGTTGGATAGCTTAATATACATTGTTGGATCCATTTTCTAACAGCTTAAGCTTTTGGAACAATTGGTGATTTAACATGGTATTTATGATATCGTGGTATCCCATATCGAAAAGGAATAGGGAGTTCCTGGGCTATAAAAGAAAAACTCTGGACCCTTACATTCAACGAGACCTTTTCCCGTGTGGTAGAGACCTTAGCAGAAATCCGCAGTTAAGCGTGCTTGAGCGGGAGCAATGCAAGGATGGGAGACCCCCTGAGAAGAACAAAACCGTGAGAGCTTTTGCCCAAAGTGAAAATATCGTTGCCATGTGAAGGGTCGGGGTGTTAGAAATGGTATCAGAGCCGACTCTCCTCACCTCCGAGTGTGGGCCCTTGCCGTCTCGCATGACACGTGGGCGAGCTACTGAGTGGGCGGATCGATAAGGACTGGCAGGCTACTGGAGCTAGCAGGCTACTGCACGGGGACGTGCAGCCCTAAGGGAGGTGGATTGTGATATCCTGGTATCCCATATCGGAAAGGGAGAGGGAGTTCCTAGGCTATAAAGGAAAAACTCTGGACCCTTACATTTAACGAGACATTTTCCCATGTGGTAGAGATCCTAACAGAACTCTGCAGTTAAGCGTGCTTGAGCGGAAGCAATGCAAGGATGGGTGACCCCTTGGGAAGAACAAAACCGTGAGGGCTTTTGCCCAAAACGGACAATATCGTTGCCATGTGAAGGATCGGGATGTTATAGTATTAGAGCTCTGGTTTTATGAGGTCTTGAATAAGTCTCGTGATGTGTTTTCTTATTACATTTATAATTGTGCACTATGTGTGTTGGTGCACCTACTCAGTTTGTTCGTCTCTCCATGTGCGAGACATAATCGCACATGAAGAAGAGTGCTGGATAACTTGATATTCAGTATTGGGACCATTTCCTAACAGCTTAAACTTTTAGAACAATTGATGACTTAACAAGACTTATAAATAAGATGGTCTTTCAATGTATTGGAAGACTTTGATGAATAACAATTGAGCTTTTGAGTTTTGATTGCAAGTTTTGAATTTCTTTTCTTTCTTTTATGTTCTTTTCGGTTACAAGTCCGTTATTCATCGATCGTCTAGCATCAAGTGGTATCAAAGCAAATCTCGATCCGTTGCTTTGCTATTCACCACCTATTCCTGTCAGTGCACCATTTTTTCCATTTTAGCCCACTGCTTTGAAGCACCATTGCAACGCCGCAACACCCCTAGATCGTCGTTGTCGCTGCCTCATCGCACTACCAGCAGTGCCACCGACCTCCAAGGTCTCCACCACCAGCCACTGCTGCCACCTTTACTCCTCATCGCTGCCTCGGCGATCCCCAACACCAGCCACCAGCACCAATGACCTCCAAGGTCGCCACCGCCGCGACCAATTGACACCATCGAAATCTTAACCACTAACTCATTTTAAGCTTGTGATGAATTGGTCATCAACAACCTAACGTTGTATATTTGTATCTACACATGCAATAGATCACGTGTTCAAATCTCACGCGCTACTTGATAATTAAAATACTAGCACATGTTTGGCCTGTTTATGAGAAAGTCTATCCACGCGCGAGGGAAGGCATTGAGAATATAAATCATAAAGTTACCTCTCTCTACAACAGCTTAACTTTTTAGATGAGTTGGTAGTTAATAATCTAATGCGGTAACATGTTCAATTGTTGGTGACAAAAGCCAATGCACATTAAAAATTGTTCATATTCTATGTTTGTAACAGGCTAGAAATTATTGTACAAGTACATTACTCATGCATGTTGGAGTGCTTTCTCTGCACGTCTAGCCCTTTGTGCTTCGTTTGTACCAAAAATTATATAAATAAATTAAGATTTGTTACATTAGTCTACAATCTACATTCTCTTGCTATGCACTGGTTTTCAGTGGCATTGGGGATTTAAGGCAACAAATAATTAGATTTTCCCCTTAGGTCTGGAATAGATTTATCAGTGCTTTTATTTGTATACTGAAGATTCAATTTCGAAATACAAGACATTTATAATTGCTAGTTATAAATACAAGACATGTGCAGAACTTTCCACATATAATTGCTAGTTAACCAATAAGCGAAGTGAACTTATCCTGAAAAGAAATACCCACACGCATATTCTTACCAGGTGCTGCTACTATGATAGAAGGATCCAAGCTTCCAGAGATAGCAGCGCAAATCAAGTCCATAACTTTCACTCTAGATAGAGAACAAAGGTTACGGGAGGGCACAAACTTGTCCACAGAGCCCGGAGGGATAACAAGCACCACCTTGTTATCTTCTTCATCTTCCAAGCCCTATAGGAAATTATTCAGTAGAAGTATTTCACTAGAAAAAGACAAGCAATAATTATTTATGGATTGCCCAAAATACAATTTTATCTAAATACTTTCATACCCTAAATTTCAGATTATGTACCCCTTTCACTAAAGTACGTAATTGTTCAACAAATTCAAGATGGCCAAAACAATCAAATGGCCTTCTCCTTGTAATGCAAACAGCAGAAAACCTGGTGCAGATGAAGCCAGGAAAGTAAGTTGAGGACAACTATCTAGCAGCTCCCAGCAATGTTTTTTCATTTACATCAATTTGGTTGAATGTTGATTTCTTATTGTAGCCGTCCAAATGATCCGTGACGCACCTTCCCAAATAGCCACCTAAAGATTGCTACATAATATATCCATTTGATGACAAGAACAGATCACCTGCTGCTGAGCACACTCATAGACATTCCATTCACAATTAGGAATCTAGTTCACCATCGCCCAATTCTTAAAGCTAATAGGCATAAAAACAATGGGTAACTAATTGTATAAACAGCCCAAGTAAAAGTGCACCGAGCCACGCTGAGTCGAGTCAAGTTTTGAAATGTCCGAGCTCAACTCATGCTTGAATTGAGCTGAAAATATCAGGCTTGAGTTCAGCTCATGAGATAGAGGGTGTTTCGGTGCATGATTTCTTTTTCCTACCTATCTTTGACTAGCACACCGTGAGCAACTCGAACTCAAAAAGAAGAAGAAAAAAACCAAGGTAACAAAGATCAGTGGTAAAGCTAGAAATGTAGGAGGGCGTTTCAAAGTGGTAGAATCCCCAATAAATATTTGTAGCTAGGTAATCGAATTCTTTAGATAAATAAAATATAACCCCAAAAAACACGTTGTAATATATCGACAAATTCACAAAATAAGAAGTATGGGATCTCAACTCAACAAGTCTTTGTTCAAATCCCAATTACTTGGTCGATTACATCGATCCGTTCCTCCAATGGGTTCTACTTGGAGTCATATCCTTAGTTCTAGCCCTTGTGTCGCACTAATGCCTTACTGTGTTGTGCACTCTTCGATTCTATTCCTAGTTAGCATACACAAGAGAAAACAAATCAGTGTTGGAGCATTACCAAATGCACTAAGACCTCGTTGTCCCTTCACCACACTTAACATGGGTCAAATCACTCTTTTCTAGCACGTTAGTTGGTCTATGATGCACATGACCGTAATATCACAAAAGACTTCCCTTCATCTTATCTTCACTTGGTGTCAATTCTAAGTTCTAAGTTCTTAATAATGAATAATAATGAATATATATATATATGTATATATATATACACACGTTGTTATTACACTGCTCATCCATCTTAATTGGGATAAAGTCCTTTTTCAATTTTTGTGTCCTAATCTCACAAATCCTTCTTCGATTGGCCAAATCTCACCAAATTCAAATAAGGCAGGCAATTCCTTTAAATCGAAATCAGCAGACTCAATTCTTGACCAGAATTTCTTTAGCAAGTTCTAACAGTAAAACATAGCTCATATTACAACCAATACTAGAATGATATGATCAAAAATCTAGCTAAATTTCTCTCCTTATAACAAAAACATAGAGATAATTATAACTGTCCTTCCCTAGTACATGATGTTAAGTTTTCCGTCTACAAACTGGAGTTAATAGGTGGGATCAACGACTCAAGGTCAAATTTTTAAAGAAACTTATTCTTTCAGCATTGCTATAACGGCAGCTGCATCTCATCCAACATGAGCACAACTACTAACCAAAATAAAACCTGCTTAATCACTTATGGAGTAGCTATATGAGAAATTATGTAACTTAAGTTGTTTATCAGGGCAAGAGAAAGGTTCCATGGCAATGGTAGTTTTGCCTTCATTCGTGCCTCTTGCCCTGTATCATTCCACATCAAGTTTAAGCAAGTTTTGGGGGGTGGTGGTCCCTATAATGTAACACCATTATTTTGTAATTTTGATGGTATTGATACTTACTAACTGGTTGTCATATGCTTCAAAGAAAATAGAAAAACAACAGAGAGAAAGGAAGACCAGGCTTACAAGGTTCAGATTTCAAGCCTATCTCTCTCAACTCAAATATATACAATATAGAGACATAAACAAGCTACATCCCCCTGAGATAGAGATATATGTAAAGTTGAGTATCCAAATCTTTGACCTTCTATCCATATCTCCAACCTATCCTATATGCAGATAGAGTTCATTATTCTCTCATATCTTCAACAGGAAGTATATCACCTTCAGCGAATTGGAATTGCTTGATGTAATTGCCAACGTTGATCTTCAATCAAGAAATGCCTACATCTAACACTACACACCTCTTAACCCTAAATCGTGCATACTTCTAGTTGAAAACAGCTTGTAATAACTTTGTTCTTGCAATAACATATCTGATACCATAGGAAAAGTACGGAAAACACTGCCCTACTACTAGTGGAACCATATTCAGTATAAGGCAACAGAGGAAGGTCAGTTCTAGAGCTGCATGCATCAAGCTTTGGGTTGAAAAGCTTTGCTGAGATATATGGTTTATTCCGGTTTGAACGAGGATAACAAAAGTGGTGCTTTGGGGCATGAACTAGGCAAGAATAGGAGAAGTTTTGATGCTGTCCAGGGGCTGTGAATAATACTCCGTGAACAGTGACAGGAAGCTTTTGCTCCTTGTATGTTGTTGAATTGACTGGTTAAAAGGGTTTAGGATTAAAAGTGAACTTTATAAGGAAAGAAAAAGTAGATGCAATGTGGTTCTGGATCTACTGAAATCAGCAAAAATTTAAAAAGAAAAAGAAAAACAATTTAGGCATCGCCCCTAGATCCCATTGGGCATCATACATAGGGCTAGATTCCATTAGAATTGCGTCAAACAGTTTCAAGAGAGATTCCATAGCTTCACAAAATCCTCCAAAATTATTCCCACCATTAAATTAGAAACCTTCACAACCTTATGTAGACTCACAAGAACAACTAGCGCTTAAGAGGAATTCAACTTCCTTTTCATAAACTAACAGCCTGTTTGGAGCCAGGGGTTTGTGGGAAGAAAAAAAAACAGGAAGGGAGTGAAAAAGAGAACTCATCACTTGTTTGGATAAGTAAAGAAGTGAGAAAACACACAGAAATGATGAGAAAATGAACTCTCTTAAAATGCCCATTCCTTTACTCACCATAAGTGGTGAGTTTTGGAGAGAATTGAGAAACCAACATGACTTCTTATTCATTTTTCAGAACATCAAAGTTATCCTTAAAATTAAATGAAAAGACACATTTTTCCTAGGGCCTTCTAGAATTCAAAACTGTTAATAGCTTATTATTATTATTATGTTATTATTATCCGGTGTGTGGGGGTGTATGATTGTAATAGTGTTCTCTAAGTTTATTATAAATAAGAGCTCGCCTACCTATTAGGATATAGCTTCTCATTATTCTTTGTCTAATAGCATGGTATCAGAGCAACTATGAAACCCTAGCCTCCATGAAACCCTAACCCTAACCCTAGCCTCCAACAGTGCCAATAGCTTCCAGCCACCCCGCCGATCTTCCTTCCACCCTCAACAGTGCCAACAGCCACCCTGGTCCCCAGCCACTAAGCCGCCGACTTCTCTTCAGCCTTCCATCAGTGCCGAAAGCCACCCTGGTACCCAACCACCCCGCCGCGGACTCATCTTCAGCCCTCCATCAATACTGACGTGCCACTCGCGACCACCCTAAACCACCGCGACCACCCTCAGCACCCGCCAGCCACTCGCGACCACCACCAACATCCGATAGCCACTCGCGACCACCCTAAACACCACCGCGACCATCCTCAGACACCTGCCTGCCACTCGCGACCACCACCAGCACCCCACAGCCACCCTAAACACCACCGCGGCCATCCTCAGACACTCGTGGCCTCTCTTAAGCCCACCAATAGTACCGACGAGCCACTCACGACCACCCTCAACCACAGCAATCACCCTCAACACCTAACAGCCCTTCCCTGGTATGCCAACTACCCTTTTCCATCCCTGGAAGGTACTAACAGATCCTTCTGACATCTGAAACCCTAGCCGCCACCCTCTTCTGACACTCTCACTACTGTTGGAAGATACCGACTGCCTCTTTCCCTCCCACAGCCAGTCTCTCTCTCTCTCTCTCTCTCTCTCTCTCTCTCTCTCTCTCTCTCTCACTCTGCTGAAGTGCCGACAGTCCTAGGGGCACCCTAACCTACTGTTTTGAGTCACTAGGGACTACCGTGGTTCTTTACTCTGATCTTGCGAGTATCGATACTCCTAAAGACCACTCTAGCTGCTATTTTGAGAGTCTCTGAGACTACCACAGGATGTTTGATTCCATGGAAATAATTTGAAGGTATGTTTGGTGGTCAATTTATAATTATTTAAAGTTGTGATTGTGCTTTATTTGGCGTTGGGATAGGTGCGTGTAATTCCTTGCTACTTGCTAGATTGTGATGTCAACTGAGAGTTCGACAAAAGTTGGGGACTCTCCAAAGAGTAGTGAAAGACGGGTTGGTAAAACTCAAATGAGTACTGATAGACAAAGAATCACGGATGTGTTTTCGTCATCCACACAACTAGTGGATTCGAGATTAACTGGACCACAAATATATGTGTTATGGAAAAAGAAGATTTTACTCACAATTGAAGGCATGGAGAAGGAGGATCACTTGTTCAACGATTCTCTTGAGAAAAGTTATGATGAATACAAACGGTAGAAGAAGGATGATGCCCGATTGCTTAGTAAGATGTTGAAGTCAATGGAACCGTCCATTGAAGTTTTGGTGGCTAATGCATCACTGTTCAAGAGGTATGGACCATACTTGGGGAGACCTTTGCGTCGATTAATGACTTGTCCAGATTATATGATGTGATGCAGAGTATTTTCCTAATACAGTAGGGAGAACGACCGTTCTCAGACTATTTCACGGAGTTCAAGGTGCAGGCAGATGACTATGATCGGTTGGTACCTTTCACCAATCGATATGAGGTTTTCAGAGAGCAGATGATGCAGTTTTTGGTGGTGTGTTTCTTAACTTGGGTGAACTAGCAACTTGACTTTGCCCGTTCACAGATCTTGGCTGGGTCCGATATTCTATCTTTATTTGAGGTCTTCAGAAGGATGAAAGAGCAATTAATAAAGATGAGCCTCATATCGCTACTGCTGACCAGGGTGATCACACAGCCCTAGGTGCATTTCGAGGAGGCGATAGAGATGGTTTTTATGGTAGAGGTCATGATGAAGGTCGTGGTGATGGAGGACGAGATAGAGGCTGTAATGGAGAACGAGGCAAAGGTCGAGGTGAACGTGATACCAGGTCCTACTACTATTGTAGAGAGCAGGAACATCTACAGAGCTCGTGTTGGAAGCTACATAGGCGTCCCACCTCGTCTGTGGCCAGTGCAGTGGCCGATTATGATGCTCCTTTCTCTTCTTCTTCTAAGAGGAGGACTATAGATATAACTCAGGAGGAGTATGATCAGTTTATCCTGATGCGGATTGGGAACACAGCCGATACTCCTTCAGCCACAGTTGCAGGTAACCCAGCTGCGTGTATGGCTATCCCCAGGTCATGGGTGATAAACTCAGGTGCATTTGTACATATGACTCACTCTACAAGTACTTTTTCGTCTTATCAATTGACCCCTGAACATAGTGGAGTTCTTGTTGCCAATAGAGGAACATTAGAGGTAAAAGGACAGGGAGTAACTGCTTTATCTCCATCTCTTATCCTCTATGATATTTTACATACTCCTGCTAATCTATTTAATCTACTATCGGTAAGTAGTATTACAAAAGATTTGAAGTGCACAGTAACATTCTTTTCTAATCATTGTGTTTTTTAAAATCTTGTTTCGAGGAGTACTATCAATAGAGGACGGGTGGTGGATGGCCTGTATGTGATTGAAGAGACCTCATATGTTGCCTGCTCCAGACATTCATCTCAGCTTTTGGATATACATTGTCGGTTGGGCAATCATTCCTTGCCGAGTCTGAAGAAATTATGCCCCAGTTTCAGTCAAGTTACACAATTATACTGAGTCATGTCGTTTTGTTAAGCACCTGCATATGCCATATGGGTTACGGACTAATAATAGGACCAATAGTCCTTTTTCTTTAGTTCATTCAGATGTTTGGGGTCCATGTCCTGTTACATCTTTATTTGGCTTTCTGTACTTTGTCACGTTTGTTGATGACTATTCTCGAATTACTTATATTTATCTTATGAATAAACGTTTTGAATTACCGATTGTATTTACTATTTTTTGTCAAGAGGTTCAAACTCAATTTGGACAGACTATTAAGATTCTTCGTAGTAATAATAGGGGTGAATACATTTGTGGAGTGTTGGTTACATACTTGTGTACCCATGGGATCATTCACCAGACATCATACCCCGACACTCCACAACAGAATGGAGTGGCTGAGCGAAAGAATAGGCATCTATTGGAAACTGTTCGTGCCCTAATGTTCCAGATGAAGGTTCCCAAAGTGTTCTGGGGAGAAACTGTATTGACAGCATGCTATCTTATTAATCAATTACCGTCATCTGTCCTCCATGGTGCTACACCCTTGTCAGTTTTACTTCCTCAGCAGATTCTTTTTTTATTACCACTAAAAATCTTTGAGTGTGTGTGCTATGTTCGCGATACGAGGCCGACTATGACAAGTTAAATGCTCGCGCCTTAAAGTGTGTTTTCATGGGATATCCTAAGACACAAAGAATATCGGTGTTATAGTCCAGAATTGCGAACATTTCTAGTATCCCGAGATGTGGTGTTTGTTGAGTCTGCTTCGTTCTTTACATCAACAACTCCACCTTTTTCCACTAATAATGATGATTCAGAATAGATTCTTCTGTATCTTTTAGCTCCCGATTTACCAGTGGCACCGATTCCAGGTCTCCGGACTCAGGTTGATATTTCTAATGAGTCTTCTCCTATTGTTCTAGAGGCACCTGTGATCTCCTCATCCTCAGAATCATCTTCTCCAGGCCCCACCACCTCTCCCCTACCTAAGTCAGTCTCCTCTCCGCTGGATCCGGCCTCTGATCAGGTAAGTGATCCTCCTATTGCTTTACGCAAGTCTTACCGT
>JAOTRH010007851.1:0-57344 GCA_034768845.1 Heliamphora exappendiculata
TATAGAGAGAGAGAGAGAGAGAGAGAGAGTAGTTAGAAATAATACATGTGATACAACGGACAAGTGTCACAAGTTAGTTAACGTTTCTTTTCAAAAGGACAAGTGTCACAATTTAAATCACTTGTTCTCAAAAGGCCAAAGACCATGTTGAATTATGAAGCGGTTACAAGATCGTGGAGACAGTAGTTACAAAATTGTGGAGGCTGCTCACAACTACCCACTAGCGAAGTAGACTCATGACGGAACTGCCCACTATTTAAGCCACTTGGAATTGGCTCATAATAAAGACGGTTACGAAGGCGGTTATAAGGAATTACAGATCAGTCTATAAAAGATTAATCATAAACACAATGAGGAGACTTTTTCACACTCCGACAAACTGTCTATCTTTTTATTTTATCTTGTAATTTTATTTTCCTTGTAATTTCATAAGAATAGTTTGCAATCCTTTTACTCAGTTCCAATTCACATCGAAGTAATAAAAGTTCTTTTATTACTTTCGTTCTTATCTATTATTACTTTCTGGCGAAATCCTGAAATACGGCGAAAGGATCTTGCACGCAATCGTTTGATCGTTTCTCATAATTTTCTCTTTCGAAAGAGATCAATTTGTTATTTTGGTTAACAAATTTTAACACGCTTAGTAGGACTCTTTACTAAGTCAGAAGATAATATGGTGGTTCAAACTCATAAAGATAAAGTAGTACAAGAAGGAGTAATTTCTACAGAAGTTACCCATGGAGCTAATAGAGTAAATGATGTGGACCAATTGAGTGGTCCAAATGATCAATCGAAGAGCCTGGAAAGGCTCTCTGTACAAGAGAGACATAAAATATTTGAAATATTTAGTAATCCAAATATGGATAATCAAGAATTTGTGATAGCAATGAAGAAAGTCATCATTGGTCCTGAAGCGGTTACAACATCTACAAACTCTACATCGAATGAGGTGGTAAATATTAGTATGCCTTTGGCAAGAACGTACGTGAAAAATCAAGGACTATCAATACGTCCTAGTAGTGGTTATTCTTAGCAACAAGATTTGATTCAAAAAGGGATACTGCAGTATGCTAAAAAAAGGTGATCGTGAAGGTTGATAGTAATCCATTTCCTGATATGCTCAATGTAAACATAATATTAGCCGACCTTGGAAAGGTCGTGAGAAAGTTACCAAGTGTGATTACTCGAGAAGATATTGCTAAGATTGATAAAGGTAAGGTAAATGTGCAAGACGCTGTAGGTCAAAAGTTTATTTGTATCAGATGCCGAAGGGCTATACAAGAGGCTGAGATAGAAATACAAAAAAAAAAGATGAAAATATGTTTCTTAGATGCAGTGCTGCCTTTCAATATAATGGGAGGAGGAGATTTACAAATTTATGTAGGGGCTAAGTTAATTTATGAGGGACCAGATCAACGTATTTTTGGTCATTGTGAAGTTGACATGTACATGCCAAATGATGGGCCATTTATGTTAAATGGGAATCAAGTATTCCCATGTTTGTCAGCAACTCAAGAGATTAAACACCATGGAAGAAGGCCAATTAATGGGTCATATGGTATGGATACACCCGCACCATGGCAAGGATTTTGAAAGAGTTTGCCTTTCAAAGGTCGACAGGAAAGACATTTCGAAGGACCTCAAAGAAGGATGGTGAGACCTCCTCTCTCACCTATTGATCGATGGAACAGATTGAAACATCCTAAGTTCCCTTCTTCAGAGGGATGGTATGTGTCGGCTACTACTTCTAAAAATGCAGATTACAAAGAAAGTTTGTTGCTAGAGCATTGTCAGACATGCACCAAGATTATCCAAGAAGTCCACCTTCTCCTCGTCGACATTCACCAAACATGGTATAGACAAGAGAAGGATTGAAGCCAATTAAATAAGAAAGTAAAAGCCAGTCGGATGAATAGATTGGGAGCAAAAGTCCACATCGAAGGCTGCCTTGGAAAGGTAGCTAGATGAGGTCAAGAGATTACTTATGTCAGAAGATGAGTTAAGTAAAGTATCAGATATGAAAGAGGATCAAGAAGCGATTAAAACCCAAGATAAAGACCAAAGATCGAATGGGTTAGATTAAGGTGATTTTGAAAACAGATTTGAAGTAATTTAGTTTGGATCTGTTTTACCAAATGAGGATTGTAATATGATACTGATTTTACCAAAAAGGTTCTAGGCGAAGCCAAACTAGCCTGCTGGCCTCGACGAAGATGTCGAAGATAATTCAGAAACAACAGTGAAGATAAAAAAGGTGAGGTGAAAATGCCTTTGTAATATTCGTTCGAGATTTGAAATGATATAACATGGGAATCACAAGTGGTGATGCAAACTCCTGAAATGACATTGGTAAGACATTTAAGACCCTTATACGTGACAGTAATAGTCAATGGAAAGGTGGTTGACAAGGTCCTCATAGATAATGGAGCAGTAGTTAATATATTGCCATCGAGGATGTTGAAATTTTTAGAAAAAAGAGTAGAAGACTTAAGTACAACTAAAGTTACAGTAAGTAATTTCGCCGGTGGAACTTCATTTACGCATGGCATTTTAGCATTTCCATTAAGCATTGGAAAAAGGAAGATGATTACTACATTTTTTGTGGTTGATTCATCATCCAATTATAATATGCTGTTAGGTCGAGATTGAATACATTCGAATGGATGTGTTCCATTCACCCTACACCAGGCTTTGATCTTTTTGAAATAAGAAGATGATAAAGGTAAAAAAGATATAGAAATATGCTGGGCTGATCGAAACCCATTTAAAGCTGATGCACACAATGTTGAAGCTCTATCATATGAAGCTGAAAGGGATTCGATGGTCATCGAAACAGTGGGAACTTCAAGTCTGTTAGGAGAACAGATTTTCAAGTAGTTAAAGAAGGATTCAAAGAAGCAAGTCAAGGATTTTTTAGGCCTAATATTATTAAGAGGCCTACGAAAAAGTTTGATAACATTGATGTCTAATGAAGTATTTGAAGTCAAAAGAGGGCAAATTGACGGAAGAAGAGAAGTCAATAAAGTCTACTTTCGAAAAACTTTATATGTTTTTCCTCGAACGCAAATTAGGAGAAAGTTGCTCATGCAGTTGGACAGAGTGTGTAGCTGAAGATGATTCAGAACATTGTGCAAGATTGACAATGGAGGAACTTACAGCCACACCTGTTAAATTAGATGATGTAAATGTAGAAGTGCAGGATGAGCTAGAAAAGGTCAATTTAGGATCTAGTAAAGATCCCAGACCTATTTTATAAGTTCAAATCTGAATCATATGATGAAAAGTAGACTTATATGTTTTTTAAATAAATTTAAAGATTGCTTTGCATGGAGTTATGATGAAATACCAGGTTTAGATAGGAATCTTGTAGAACATAGATTGCCTATCAAACCAAACTTTTTACCTCAAACAACCACTTAGGAGAATAAATAATGCAATCATTCTTCTAATTAAAGAAGAAATTGAAAGGCTTCTGAAAGCCAAATTTATTTAAACAACCAGGTACGTTGAATGGTTGTCTAATGTAGTACCAGTAATGAAGAAAAATAAAAAATTGAGGGTTTGCATAGATTATAGAAATCTTAATACAGTAAGTCCTAAAGATAAATATCCTATAAAAGTGGTTGATTTATTAGTTGATTCAGCAGCTAACAATAAGATTTTATCGTTTATGGATGTACATGCAGGGTATAATCAAATTTGTATTACTCTATAAGATACTCATAAAACAATATTTAGATGTTCAGACGCCTTAGGCATATATAAATGGGTAATGATGCCTTTTGGACTAAAATATGTTGGGATAACATATGAAAGAGTACTGAATACCATATTTCATGACTTTATAAGAAAGATAATGGATGTATATATAGATGATATTGTGATCAAATCTGATCAACAAAAAGAACATTTGGAATGTCTTCGAAAAATATTCGAAAGAATGAGATATTATCTACTTAAAATGAATCCATTAAAGTTTGCCCTTGGAGTATCAACATGCAACTTCTTGGGATTCTTAGTACATAAAAGAGAGATAGAAATCGATCAAAATAAAACTAAAACTATTATGAAAGCTAAGCCACCATTGACGAAAAGGGAACTCCAACGTTTTTTAGGACAGGTAAATTTTCTAAAAAGATTTATAGCAAACCTAGGAGAAAAAACAACGGCATTCTCTCCATTGCACGAGTTGAAGGAGGGAGATGAATTTAAATGGAAAAAAGCGCATCAAGATGCTTTCGAAAGATTGAAAGGATATTTAACGAAACCTCCTGTTTTGATGCCTCCTATTCTAGGTAAGCCTTTAAAATTATATATTTCTACTAATGACAAGTCGATAGGAAGTTTGTTAGCACAAAATAATGAACAAGAACATGAATAAGCAGTTTATTACCTAAGTAGAAGGCTAAATGATGTCGAAGCTAAATATACCTCTATTGAAAAGTTATGTTTAGCATTTTATTTTTTTACAATGAAGTTAAGGCATTATTTGTTGCCTTCGACGGTGCACATCATTGCACAAACTGACGTCATTAAACATATGTTAACTAAACCTATCTTAATAGGAAGACAAGAAAAATAGGTCTTGTTTTTAATAGAATACAATTTTGTATATGTTCCTCAAAAGGCTGTTAAAGAACAAGCATTAGTTTATTTTTTAGCAGATCATCCAAATGTATCATTAGAAAAATAGAAGATGATTTGTGTAAGCTAAATTGCGTAGCAATTCAAAGTTGGAAGCTCATGTTTGACGGATCAAAAACTGATCAAGGAGTAAGAGCGAGTGTAGTTCTTGTTGTTCCTAATTAAAAAAAATGTATCAATTTGCTTTTCAATTGAATGAAGAGTAAGTTTTTTTGAATAACTAGGCAGAGTATGAGACCTTAGTGATAGGACTTGAAATTGCTCTGAAATTTAAGATAACTCATTTAAAAGTTATTAGAGATTTACAGTTGGTTATTTAACAAGTGAATGGTAATTATCAATATCATAATGGTATTTTGATTGAATATTTAAATAAAGTAAATGAGCTAATAATGAATTTTAAAGAAGTTCAATTTGAGCACGTATTTAGATTAAAAAATAATGATACTAATAAAATGGAATAATTAGCTTTTGGAGTTAAAATTCTAAAGAAAAAAGATGAAAGATTAATAAAAATGTAAAAAAGAGAATAGTCATTACAAAACAAGATAACTCCTATGAATAAATTTTGTAATGAGCATGTGGAAAATGATTGGAGAAGTGAAATAAATTTTTTTTATAAGATCCTTCAATCATTGTTGATAGAACCGCAAGGTTCAGATTAATAAATTATACACTTATTGAAGATGAATTGTTTCGAAGGGCTTCAAATGGATTATTACTTTTATGTATTAGCCAGTTCGAAGTCATGAAAGTGATGGTTAAGGTTCATGAGGAAATTTGTGGAGCCTATCAAGTAGGAGAAAAAATGAGTTGGCTAATTAGAAGATATGGATACTATTGGCTATCTATTAGAAAAGATTGTATATTCTATACTAAAGGATGTCAAGAATACCAAAAGCATGGACCTATCTAAAGAGTCCCAGCCGTGCAATTACATTCGATTGTAAAATCTTGGCTATTTAGAGGACGGGCAATGGATCTGATAGGGCAAATTCATCCACCGTCCTCACAGCAATATGATTTCATTTTAGTAGCTATAGACTATTTTACAAAATGGGTTGAAGCAATTCCTATAAAAAATGTAACGCAGAGTAGTGTTAGACAGTTTATAAAAGAACATATAATCAATTGATTTGGATTACTACAGTTAATAACTGTAGATCAAGGGACAATTTTCAATGGAAGTGAAATTAATTAATTTGTCCAATATTATGGGACTCAAATGATAAACTTAACACCATATTATGCTCAGGCAAATGGGCAAGTTGAAACCACTAATAAAATAATAAAAATGACTTTATCGAAGGTTATTGAGGATAACCCTCGAAAGTAGCATGAGTTATTGTCAGAAGTGTTATGTGCTTATTGAACCTCGAAAAAAGATAGTACACAGACTATTCCATTTGATTTAGTATATAGTCATGCAGCCGTGTTGCCTATAGAAGTGACTGTTTAGTCACAAAGGGTAGCCTATCATGATAATTTTCCCAATGATCAGTTTCATGAGACAATGACAATAGAGTCTGAAGACCTCGAAGAACATAGATTACAAGCTCTTACTAATATCCAAGCCCAAAAGAAAATGATCGAAAGAATTTTTAATAAGAAAGTGAGAAGTAAAAGTTTTGCAGAAGGTGATTTGGTTTGGAAAACCATATTACTATTAGGTTTGAAGGATCCTGAATTTGGTAAATAGTCACCAAATTGGGAAGGTTATTTTCGAATAGCAAAAATATTACCAAATGGGGAATATCATTTAGAATTCCTCAATGGTGAACTACATAAAAGAACAATCAGTGAAAGATATCTAAAAAGATATTATCTAACCATGTGAAAAACCATAAAAGAATATTAAAGACACATCCATTCTTTCAAAATATCAACATTTGAAATATCAAAGTATTTAGTTACAAAAGAGGGAAAGAAGATTTAAATAAATCCCATTCAACATTTTGGGATTTGAATTTGAATTGTGATTTGCCTAAATCTTCTAAAGCTGTTTGAATTTTGAAAAAACTATTTTCTCATTTCGAAAGGAGATCTTCAGTAACATGGATCAAGGCATCTCTTTTTAGCTTCAAAGCATGCCGTTCGAGACGAATTTGAGCAAGCTCAGCTTGTAGTTGAGACTCCTCTTCTTGAAGTAGACGTTCTTTTTGCTTGATTTGGAGAGCTCTCTCTCGATGAGCAGAAATGGAAGTAGACACAGGCTTCATAGAATCGATATAAGATTGTCTAGAGTGAATACTGTCTTGATGATATTGGACCAAGGCAATCTTACCTGCCAACTCTGAGGCCATTACTGGCAACTTGGCTTGTTGATCATGAGTAAAAATAATCTTGGCAATGATGGATAATTTCTTGATACATGAAATTAGATCTTGAGCCTTTGAAAGAAAAAGTTCTTCAAAAGAAAGAGAAAGAAGGTCATAAAAATAACTTATTTTTGCCTGGATCGATGGATCAATAGATGAATCTTTTGGCCTACAAAGAACTTGAGCCATGGATTCAGTGAAAGAGTCCATACGACCAAAAAAAATGTCCAAAGCATCCTCAATGGCATGAGGCTCATCAACCTACAAGATAGTCAAAATTAGGAAATAAAATTTGAAAGAAAAGAATATAAGAACATTCTTAAGAATTATGAAATACATTGTCTCTAGAAATGGGAGAACTAGAAGGTTGATTGTCTTTATCAGTAATAGGAGCAGAATCTCCTATGGACTCAGCTTGATGAACAATGTTTACAAGTCCAGCATTATGAGTTGAACCCAGAGGCCTAACAGTAACAAGCGTTAAGGCCATGTTGGGTGATTGCTCCTCTTTCAAAAAAGTCCTAGTCATAGCATTGTTAGGGTTAATATACTGAAAATTATATTTTTAGTATTTAATTTTATTTTAATAAAATTAATTTTTTATTTTTATGAGAATTTTTATGAGTAATGAATGTGTATCATTTTTTAAATGTTATGCATGGATGTTCGATATTCTGTATAGTATTTAATCTGGTGTATAGAGTACGGCTTGCACATAGAAGATCAGATTTTAGATTCTTATAAAATGAAAATTTTATTTTCACAGTTTAAATAGAAATGAACATACCATCGGTACGACTGTAGTACAGAGTTTTAGTAAGCCTATTTTGGTTATGGGAAACAGATAATAGCGTCGTCTATTGTTTTGACTTTCTGTGCTAGTACACTTTGCGTGTATTAAATAGGACATTTCAGGTAATTAATTTTATACTGATTATATAAATTAATTCACACCCCAAGATTATTATGGATAGTGCTTATCCTTTTAATTTTGAAATAATTATTGATTTGCATATATTTAATATTCGTTATTTTGATTTATTATAGGGTGCGATCTTATATGGGCTTATATTTTCGGTGAGTTGGATTGCAGTATTATTTATATGAAAAATATTAATTATTGATGGAATCCACATTCCGAAAGATCGGAATTGATGATACCCTCTTAAGGAAGCTTTTAAGTTTTGACCGGGCCAAACCCTGCAGGTGAATTTGATTATCCGGCAGTCAAATAAGTTAAGCGAAAGAGTTTAAAGAATATTAAAATATCGATTAAATTAAATTATTAGTAATTAAATTTAATAGATGGGTATTGAAAATCTTAATGTGGGAAGAAATGGTATGCATTTAATATCAGGAGCTCAATACTATATGGTCTTGAGATTATGGATCAGAGTGCAATTATACTTCTTTAGTGGTGTGAACTATAATTAAATGTTTTATAAAAATTACAGAAACTGCTATTGATTTTTCATAATTGCATATATCGCTATAAGGTTTGCTTAATTGCAGAAACTGCAGATACGTGTTTGTGTTCTACTAGAAGTCTTACTCATAATTACTCCTCATGTCCCTACTGTAGCCCTATATATATGCGGGTAGGCTGAACTAATTTCATAACTTGTCTTCTAAGACTAAAGTTGTCCTGCTTCTACCGGTATGAGTTCTCAGAGGATTATAGCCTACACTATATCCGAAAATTGCATAAGAGAATACAATAGAAGATCTGACAGGTGCTTCAACTCGGATTCAAATCGTAGTTGAAGATTCGACCTGTAAAAATATATTTTTCTAAATTAACTTCGGATGCACGGGCTTTATTTTGATCGTTCGTCATCAAAAGTTTTATCTGAAGTCCGTTTTGGCATTTACCCGTCTAGTTAATTTTTTTTTCCAGATAATCGTTTGTAAAAACAAAGATCTTGGCAGTTTTGCCTCCAACAATTGGTATTAGAGCCGTTTTATTTTTTATTTTTGGTTATCGAGGCCAGGTAGTTTTAGAACTGTTGCTAACTTTCTTTTGTAGACGTTCTAATCCCGATTTTATGATCATCATTTATTTTTCATATTTGATTGAATGGTGTGAATGATGATTATTTTTTAATCACAGGGGTTAACCGTGAAAGATTAAATGTGAGCATTCGGGACACATGATTGATGTTATAGCTAACTTTATATTTTTAAATATTTGTTTAGATTATTTAAGAATAGGTTGAACATATTCAAGAACGAAGGCGGCATCGGCGGTAGTTTGAATTTTTACGGGCCACGAATCGCGGTAAGTTTTTTATGATTTTAAACAATTTTTTGGTGAGTTTTTCTGCAATATTTATGAATAAAAAATAACATATAAAAATAAGTAAAAAACAACGAGAAAAAATCACCAAAACAGCCCTGTCATAGCGGCTTTGCCGGGGGCGGTTCGACGACGATTTTTATAATTTTTTGGACTATTTTTTGGACTATTTTTTGGGTAATTTTTTAAACATAAAATTACAGTAAAATATATCTCAAAATACTGTCAAAAATTAGAAAAACATTAGGTCAGAATCACAACCCAAACAGGTGGCAAACAGGTCGGCGACAGTTACGCCTGGTAGCAGCAGCTTCCAAGTAATTTTTCGATAGTTTCTTGGGCTGTTTTGAGTAGTTCTTTTAACAAAAAGATTCTAAAATTTGAGAGATTTCAAACGGTATACAATACGTTGAAAACAGAGTTTGAAAAGAGGTCAAAAAGTCTCGAAAAGTTAGCGACTCTAGGTGGCGGCGCTTGTGAGCGGTGGCAGTCTATTCTATGTGATTTTTCAAAGGTTTTTCGAGTTGTTTTCAAGAAGATTTTTTCATAAAAAATTATACTTTTTGAGAGTTTTCATTTGATATAAAGTGCATCAAAAATAAAGTTCGAAAAGAGGTAAAAAAAAGTCTCAAAAAGTTGGCAGCGCAGTATTGTGGCGGGCTACAACATTTTTTGAAAATTTGGCAAATTTTTTAGCCATTTTCAGTACAGGTTTCGAGTATATTTTTTGATAAAAAAATTTCATATTTTGAGAGCTTTCCAATAGTATAAAACTCGTCGAAAACAGAACTCGGATGAGGCGGCAAGAGCCACCTGAATGTGGCGACAAGAGCCACCTGAATGTGGCGACAAGGTGGTGCTCGCGGTGGCTGGGGATTGCCGGTGAATTTCGCTCTCTCAGGGCTAGTTTTGTTGTATATTTTGATATATATGAGACTGATATGATATATATTGATATATTAGATAGTATCAAAGAAGTCTGATGCAATCAGGACACAGAAATTAGAAATAAAAGAGAATTATTACAGTTTATCCTCTTCAGGAGATTGAAAACGACTCAGCGTTTCACTTCGGTCATAAAATCGAAATATATATATAAATAAAACAGATATGCAATCATCTACTGCGTGAATGATTGCATATCTGTTTTATTTATCATGCTAATTTAATTAATTCAAAATTTTAATTTTAATTAAAATATTTTGTAATAGAAAATAAAATTAAAAATTTTAATTAATTAATTTTAATTAAATGAAAAAGTTTTAGATATATTATTTTTTTACAAAATATTACGTTTAGGATGATTTTTTTAAAATCAGATATCTTGAAAAAATATGAAAATTAATTCTAGATTTTGAATTAATTAAATGAAAAAATATTTAATCGAAATAAATTATTATTTTTCAAAAAATATGAAACGAAAAATATAATAAATAAATACATTTAATCACTACATTAGCTGAAAAACTAGAGAAAAAATTATGCATTTATTTAATTTTATTTATTATGCATTTAAATACGAAAATATGGTTTGATAAACCAAAATCTTTAGAATCGTGTACACAAAAAGATGCTTGATTCTTTCAGATCGTGTAATTTTTAAAATTAATAAATTTATTTTAATTAAACGAATTTTTATAACCCTCAAAAATATTTTAAAAATCTAAGTAGAAGAGAAAATTTATTCACAGATAAATTATGCGGTTTTCATTATCAATTTGTAGGCGATACAATTAAACCCTGCGTGTCGGCAGTAAGGTCTTCCTCCCCAACGGACAGATTAATTATGGTATCACCAGTACAAACCTCCTTTAGCGATAATTTTAGATAATTGTTAGTGTGGATCACTTCTTCATTTGAAGGGTTCACTGCGAGGTGATTAATTTGAAATTAGGTGATGGTTATAACTTAGCAGTATATAATAGTATTCTCTCCATCTGAGTCACTGCTAATATATCCTGAAATGAAACAATGCCAGCTATTTAATTTTACTTAGTAGGGTCAGTTGTCTAGATAATAAAATTAAAAGAAATTAACCTGTCTGGTCTTAGGAAGAATAGTAGACATTCTCTCATCGAGGCATACTATTCTCAGGTTACTAGGCAACTGACGAATTAATTTTAAAATGGTAGAATGAACCAAATTAAAATGAATTCAAAATTTTGCTCATCATAATTAGCGGATTTTTTTTAATTATGTGATTCTCAGGATTAAAATAACTTTCAACCCACTCGCTTTAATACTAAAAGAAAAAAAAACTAACGAGACTGAATTTTATTGACTGAAAATGTAACTTGGATATAACTTTAACTACAAATGGTATTCCGTCAATACCATAAAATGTATTTATTTCTAAAAAATATTGTTTCTCTGGACCGAAAGGCATGAAGAAGAAAAAAGTTCAGAAATAGGGAGACACAGTTTTTAGGATAGTTAGTGGGCCACGGACTAGTGTCGAAAAGTCGAAAAGCAGATGTTTTCATTGCAATCAGACCCGACACTGAAAAAACTATGTTAAGTATTTCTCAAAAAGCAGAGCAAATACGGTAATTTCTGTTCACTGATTGTGGAAACATATTTAGCGGTGTTATCTACCGATACCTGGTGTGTAGATATGTGAGCCATTAATCATATCTGTAATTCATTACAGGAGTTTTAAAAAACTCGACAACTTAGTGATGGAGAGATTTACCTGCATATAGACAATAATACAAAGACAACAGTAGTTGCAGTAAGAGATGTCACTCTCAGTTTTGGTAGAGATCGAATTTTAATATTGAGAGATTATTTTTATGTACCTGCTATTAGAAAAAACTTAGTTTCAATTTCTAGATTGGCTAAAGACGGATATTTAATTTATTTTAATAATTCTGTGGTTATTAAGGATAATAAACGGGTTATCTGTTTCGGTACATTGGTGGATGATCTTTATATTATTATTCCAATATCTGTTACACTGCAACTGATTAAAATGAATAACACATCTATATTACCATCAAGAGAAAGTTTTCTTCTTTAATGAACCAAACGTTTTTTTGGCTCTTATGCTTGGGTCATATTAATCTAAAAAAAATAAATAGACTGGTAGTAGATGGACTTTTGAGTTCATTAGAAGTGGAGGCGCTTTCAGTTTGTGAATCTTTCTTAGAAGATAAAATGACCAAGAGGCATTTTTCGGCTAAAGGCTATAGAGCTAAAGAGCTGTTAGAGTTGGTTCATTATGATGTGTATGGTCCTATGACAATTTGGGCTAGAGGTAGTTTTGAGTACTTCATCAGTTTCATTGATGATTATTCAAGGTATGGATGCATTTACCTGATGCACCGTAAGTCTAAATGGTTTGAGGAACTCAAAGAATTCAAGGCGGAGGCAGAGAAGCGTCTGGATAAAAGTATTAAATCACTACGATCCAACCGTGGTAGAAAATACCTCTTTGGAGAGTTTAAGAACTACTTGTCATCAGAGGGAGTTACATCCCGGTTAACTGCACCTGGCCCTCCGCAGCAGAATGGTGTAGCAGAAAGAAGAAATAAAACTCTTATGGAAATGGTAAGGTCCATGATGAGTTATTCAGGTTTACCTGATTCGTTTCGAAAACTCGCTTTAA
Source organism: Heliamphora exappendiculata (assembly GCA_034768845.1). NCBI lineage: Eukaryota > Viridiplantae > Streptophyta > Magnoliopsida > Ericales > Sarraceniaceae > Heliamphora > Heliamphora exappendiculata. Next base: position 12,866 of record JAOTRH010007851.1, read on the forward strand.
AGACAACAACTTACATTCTGAACTTGATACCTTCTAAGTCAGTAGCTTCTACTCCCACAGAATTGTGGACAGGGCATAAGTCTAGTCTAAAGCACATTCAAATTTGGAAGTGTCCATCACATGTGCTGAAAAGAAACGCGGATAAATTAGAACTAAAAATAGAACTCTATTTTTTGTAGGGTATCCCAAGGGAACAAATGGTGGTCTATTTTATAATCCTAAGGATCATAAGGTCAATGTTAGGACCAATGCTCGATTCTTGAAATAGAATTATATTATAGATCACAAGCCCAAAAGAAATATTATTCTGGAAGAACTTAGAGAAAATACTAGTAGAACAGAAGAACAAGTCGCTGATATCTCATTATCTCGTCGTAGTATGAGAGTTATTCATCAACCTCACCAGTATATGTTGTAGGGAGAGTCTTTTGATTAGATCCTAGCAGAACTAGATACTGACCTCTGTAATTATAATGAAGCACTTTAAGACAAAGATGCAGATCTTTGGCAAAAGACTATGAATTTAGAAATAGAATCTATGTATTCTAATAAGATCTAAAAACATGTAGAACCACCCGAAGAGATAAAACCCATTGGCTACAAGTAGATCTATAAGAGAAAGAGAGGAGCAGATGGGAAGGTTGAAATCTTCAAAGTTAGGCTTGTTGCTAAAGGGTTCACTCAGAAAGAAGGGATTGATTATGAGAAAATCTTTTCGCTGGTAGCCATGCATAAGTCTATCCAAATTCTCTTATCCATTGTCGCTCATTTTAGTTACGAAATATGATAAATGGACGTCAAGATAGCTTTCCTTAATAGAAGTCTTGATGAGTGTATCTATATGATACAACCAGACGAATTCATTGCAAAAGGCCAGGAACACATGTTGTGTAAGCTTAAGAGATCAATTTATGGACTTAAATAGGCATCGAGATCTTAGAACACTCGATTTGATCAAGCTATTAAGTCTTATGATTTTGATCAAAGTCTAGATGAATCCTGTGTGTACAAGAAGCGTGACTAAAGCATGGCGATCTTCTTAGTACTTTATGTCGACGATATCTTGCTCATCGAAAATAATATGGGGGTATTATCTACGGTTAAAGTATGATTATTTGGGAAATTCGATATGAAGGACTTGGGAGAAACCAGTCACATCTTTGAGACCAAGGTTGTACGAGATTAAAAACAGAGGATGTTGGGCTTATCACAAGCAAAATATATTGATGATATCTTACTCGTTTTAGCATGTAGGATTTCAAAAAAAAAAATTTTCCTTTCAGGTATGGAATAACTTTATTCAAGGATCAGTGTCCTAAGACACCTAATGAGATAGAGAAGATGAAGTTATTTCCTTATACTTTGGCAGTAGGAAGTCTCGTGTATGCTATGCTTTGCACTAGACCCGACATCTGCTTTGCTGTTGGCATGGTTAGTAGATATCAATCTAACTCAGGGCAAGAGTATTGAACTATGGTAAAGAATATAATCAAGTACCTGAAAAGGACTAAGAATTATATGTTGGTTTACCAGGCAGACAGTCTATTACCTTTGGGGTACACAGATTCAAATTTTTAGTTTAATAGAGATTCCCATAAGTCTACCTCAGGATATGTGTTTACCTTAGGAGGTGGAGCTATAAGTTGAAAGAGTATTAAGCAATCATGTATTGTTGATTCCACCATAGAGGCTGAGTATGTGGCAGCTTCTGAAGCAGCCAAGAGGCCATTTGGCTCAGGAACTTCCCGTTGGATCTAGATGTGGTACTTTCAGTTCAGTCGGCAATTACACTTTACTGTGACAATAGCAGAGCGGTTGCAAGCTCGAAAGAGCCAAAAGTTCATAAGAAAGACAAGCATATTGAGCATAAGTATCACCTGATACGAGAAATTGTACAGAGAGATGATGTTGTTGTGACCAAGATTGCATCAGGAGACAATCTTGCAGATCTTTTTACAAAGAGCTTACCAGTTAAGACTTTTGATAGTCATGTAGAGGGTATGTGAGTCATATGTATGGCAGTATAGTTTTGAGTATAAGTGAAAAATTGTTATGGTTTGTATACTGAAAATCATGTTTTTAGTATTTAATTTTATTTTAATAAAATTAATTTTTTCTTTTACAAAATTTTTTATGAGTAATATATGTATATTATTTTTTTAATGGTATGCATGGATATCTGATATTTTTTACAGTATTTAATCTTGTGTGTAGACTACGGCTTACACAGAGAAGATTAGATTTTAGGTTCTTATAGAATATAAATTTTATGTTCACAGTTAGATGGAAATGGACATACCATCGATACGACTGTAGTACAGAGTTTTAGTAAGTATGTCTTGGTTACGAGAAAAGATAATAGCGTTGTCTATTTTTTTAACTTTCTGTATTAGTATACTTTTGTGTATTGAATGAGATATTTGAGGTAATTAATTTTATAATTACTATATAAATTAATTCGCATCTCAAAGTTATTATAAATAGTGTTTATTCTCTTAATCTTGAAATAATTATTAATTTGTATATATTTAATATTCGTTATTTTGATTCATTAGAGGGTGCGAACTTATATGGGTCTATATTCCCGGTGAGTTGGATAGAGGTATTATTTATATAGCAAATATTAATTATTGACGAATTTCACATCCCGAAAGATTGGAATCGACGATACTTTCTTAAGGAAGCTTATAAGTTTTGACCAAACCAAACTCTATAGGTGAATTTGATTATTCGACGGTTAAATAAGTTAAACGGAATGGCTTAAAGAATATTAAGATGCCAATTAAATTTAATTGGAGGGTATCGAAAATCTTACGTGGGGAGAAATGGTAAGCATTTAATAATAAGAGCTCAATGCTATATGGTCTTGAGATTATGGGTTAGACTGCAATTATAGTTATTTAGTGGTGTGAACTGTAATTCAGTATTTTATGAAAATTATAGAAATCGTTGCTAGTTTGTCATAATTGCAGATATTGCTATGAGGTTTGCTTACTTATAGAAATCGCTGATACGTGTTTGTTGTAGCCCTATATATATGCGGGTAGGCCGAATCAGTTTCATAGCTTGTCTTCTAAGACTAAAGCTATCCTGGTTCTGTCGGTACGAGTTCTCAGAGAATTAGAGACCACACTATATCAGGGAATCGCATAAGGGAATACAGTAGAAGATCTGACAGGAACTTTAACTCGGATTCAAATCGTTGTTAAAGATTCAACCCGTAAAAAAGTATTCTTTTAAATTAACTTCGGATGCATGAGTTTTATTTTGATCGTTCGTCATCAAAATTTTTATCTAGAGCCCGTTTTGGCGTTTTCTCGTCCAATTAATTTTTTTCAGATAATCATTTGTAAAAATAAAAATCTTGACAGTTTTTCCTCCAACACTAGAGACATCACGTAATAGTCTGAAGGAGATAAAGGCACCTCCAAATGAACCCCTAAAGTAAGATTTGCCGGGATAAAGTCATATGATTACAACAAAGGCAAATAAACATGATATGTGCAATAAAATTAGATAGATAAGTCAATAAAAATAAATCATCTTATGTACCTTCATTTTCTTGCTTTTTTGTGATTTCAATCAAGGTGGTATCTCCTTTGAAAGTAGACTCAAAATTTTTTGAAACTTTGCGTTTCTTCGAAGATATCATTGAAGAAATCAATTCTTTTTCATCCTCCTTTTCAACTTCTTGCTTCTTTCGAATTTCTTCTTCTTCATGTCTCTTCTTTTCTTTTGCATGCTTCCTTTTTTTTTCTTCTTTCTTTTGTTTTCTTTCTTCTTCTTTTCGTTTCCTTTCCTCTTCTTCTTTTTCTTTTTCCTTCTTTCTTCTTCTTCTTCTTCTTCTTAATCTTTTATTTTCTTTCCTCTTCTTCTCTTTTCTTCCTTTCTTGCAAAGCCTTCTCAGCTGAAAAAGCATCTTTCATAAGTCCATCAGTAATGCCACACCTCAAACTCCGGGTCATGTAAAACACTCATAAACAACCATACAACACACCCAACCCGATGTTTACCCACAAATTAAAGCATACATGCATTTAATACATCCGTCCAAAGGGCATACATTACACGGCTCTAACGCTGAAAAATATGTAAACATACATGATATAGAAAGAACCAAAAAGAAGACTATAACTCTTTGCCTCTATCGGCAACCCCGAATCAACCTGTGTGACCCGTACCTGAAAAATATTTCAAATTCCACATCGTGAGCCAAAGCTGAGCAGATACAAGACAGATCATGCAATATAAGCTAAACATGCTAGGAAAACGATGTGCAATTTTAGACTCTCTTTCAAGCCTTTAAAATAATTTTCACATGCAAACGGAAAAGTAAGGATATAAACCATCTTCTGACTCACTCACAAGAGCCTTGAAAACAATTAAAAAAGGATTTATAGATCGCGATTCACACGACTCTTAAAAATAATTTGAAATTGGTTTTATCCGTCCCACAATGTAGTTCATGTAATCCATGTAACTTCTTGGGCATTCATTGAAGGACCACAGCCCTAGATAATGCATCTTTTTAGACTTTCACCATAGGATCATATTCCACCATATGTATGTTCTCGGACTTTCACCGAAAGACTGTTTCCCACCATATGTATGTTAGCTAGAGCTAACTTGAACAACCCACGCAACGCATGCCACCCATGCAACTCAACACATGCATCCCACGCAACGCAACACATATCACCCATGCATGCAACCCATGCAACACATGCAACACATAAGTAAAACTAGAGTTTTATATGAAAAGAACCACATAAGATCACGTATGACCACCTATCCATTATAGATCATGCTTAATAAAATTAGAGTTCTATAAGCACAAAATCACGTATGATAACCATATTTCACACAACGGCGCCACACGACTTGCCACGACATCACATGCCACAAACCCGCCATTCGTTCACCCGAACGACCCGTCCACTCACCGGGACAACTAATGATACAGGAAACCAAAACCTAACTCGGAGGCCAACACCACTCGAGCGCTCAACCACCGCTCGAGCGGTCCCCTACCGACATAGCACACTGCCACCATCCCGCTCGAGCGGTCAATGCTGGGTGAAAAACCAAACAAAAGACAAAACCAAACCCCCGCATCTAACCATGCACCACTTACACCCGACATAGACCCACGATGTCCACACGCGCCCAACACAAACAACAAACCTACAGAACACGACCTAACCAAAGGCCAACACAAACTTCCCACACGTGTCGCACCCAACGATGCACCAACCACACGCACGCAAAAGTGCTCCAACACCCTGTATGAAATGACCAACACCCTCTCAGTGACTTCAATTGACCGGACCCCATAATCTAATCAACTAAACATCATTAGAGGAGAGCAGTCGATTGAGCCTCATAACCCAATCGATTAAGAGGCCACCACACGACCAACAAACCACCATGACACCCCAAGAAATAAGAAACTTGGTAAAAAGGGCCAACACGGATGAAAATAAGCTTTTTCCAAACATTCAGCCAAAAATAGGCGAAAAAACGGTTAAAATTTTTTGGCATACCGTCACTCTTTTTGCCATAACTTTTTCTACAAAAAGAATTTTAATGTGAGTGAGGTGTCATTGGAAAGAAGACTTCTGGGGTTTCACTTTGAGCACAAAAATGACACAATTTCCAGTCCGAATAAGGGAGATATGATCAAAACAAAACGGCCCTGCGCAGCCAGTCCGCTCGAGCAGACTTCGGGCGCCCGAGCGAGCTACCACCCGAGAACAACCCTGAAAATTCCTGTTTTTTGTTTTAAGGCCCAAAACCCACTCTCCTCATCATTATTCTTCAAATCTCCACTCCTACATCCAAATCAATGCCTTAAAGCTCCCTCTCGACACCCTTGGATATACCCAAGCCCAAGACTACCACAAAACCTCGAAATAAACACTCAAAATCCGATTTCATCCAACCAAAATCAACACAAACCCCCCTTTCAAACCAAAATCCAGTTTATCAAAACATAAATCGGTTTTTCATACATTTTAAATATGTAAAAACACACACGATTACACGTAGTACCCTTATAAGACATGAGAGTCTAGGATCCTACCTCATTGAGTTAAAAATTCGACGCCTTGAACCACGTGCAAAATTGAGCTTTGTCATAATAAAATTATGTCCGAATGAACGCGTAGCCCACCGTGCCAAGAGTAAGGATCCGAAGTTAGATCGTCGAAAATTGAGCCCCCCGAAAGCTAGAGAGAAGGCAGAGAGAAAACTTGTAGTGAGAGAAAAGAGAGAGAGAGGAGAAGATATTTCGAAATAAATATCCAAAGGAAGATATTTATAGGCTTGTCAGAAAATATCTTTTTTTTTGAAACCTCATTACAACTGCCAACGACCCTATAAACCAACCCCGCATGCATATCTACACTCGAATATGCATTAAAACGCATATAAACATGGAGAACCAAAAATGGTAAACACTCGTCAAAAAGCGCCGAAAAAGAAAACGGGTCAGGTCTCACAAGTAAGATGATTAAAAGAAATCTATTGTTCCTTAGGAGTATAAACAAAAAGGCTTTTATCTTTCAAAGCTATAACAGATAAAAGTATATCATCTAATAAAGTGTTCAAATCAGAGGCAATGATTGTTTGAGCTTGAGATGCCAAAGGAGGAGTTACTGCCTAAATAGGGGTGATATATGCAATCAAAGCTATACAAAAAGATTTAAAGCTTTCGAAAAGGTAAGTGTAGAAGGAAACTCATAGATATCGAATTTTTTTTTACCTTGAGTAGAAACTGCAAGTCTCCCTTGTCGATTGTGATAAGACAATTGAGCCTAGTAATAGGCTAAGAGCCAAAAATAGTGGGGACAATGACAGTCCACCATGCATCGAAAGAAGTTGTGGTTAAAGTAGAGGGCTAGAATTCTTTGAATTTGAAGGCTTTGGACCCTCCTTAGAAAATCATCTTGAATAGTTGTAGACACATATGTTGCTCTTATTATAGATCTGTCTTCGATGATTTCATAAATGGATGAATACACGAAAGGCAAGAGCACCCCTTATATTAACCCATTGATTAGGGGAGTAGTTTTTGAAAGGCAAGAGCACCCCATTGATTAGGGGAGTAATTTTTGAAACTGCAGTTACAAAATATAGTAAACAAAATGGACCCACCAGTTAGGATATATCTAGGGGTGAGGATACTAGTCCAAAAAGTCCTTCGACGAATGAGATCATTTGGTGATAGTGGCTATGAAGGGTTACTTTGTAAAAAAGGCAAGTGAGAAGAAGAAAACTGGAATTGATGAAAGGGTTGAAAGTGCTTAGGACTTCGAATAGGAGGCAAAGAGAAGAAAATAGAGAAATAATACTCGAAAGAATATGTTGTGGCGCTGAAATTTTGAATTTTTTTGAAAATGATAAAAAATAAGGGCATTCAAAGATGTTTAAAAAAAAATTTAACATCTTAAAAGCCAAATTTTGAAAATTTATTTTTGTTTGAAAATGGAGTCGCCACTTAGTTTTTGAGAAAAACTAAGAAAAATAAAAATGGCTACTGATCGTTAAAAAGTTTAATTAGAGAAAAAAGGTTTAGGGGCTAAGGTACGAATCGAGGAAGGTGTTAGGCACCCTGTTAACCCAACCATAAGGTTGGCCTCTACTAATCATCATTGGTTTTCTTAATATATTTTCTCAAATGCATGCAAATAAAAAAAATAGAGACAAAAAGAGAACATCCAAAATCTAATATAAAAAATACATAACATATGCATATAGAATGCCAAATAAAATAAATATCACAAAAAAAAAATCTTAAATCTTACGACAAGCAATTTCTAACTAAAAGGATACACAGAGCACTCCCACATGTAATATTATTAAAACAACATAAGCTAGTATGATTCAAATAAAAGAATAAAAATATACTAAAAATTGCTAAATAAAAATCATATTACAAATGAACATAAACATTGCTAATAACATCATTAAATGGTCAAAATGACCTAAACTACCAAAACAACCCAAAATTATATTAACATGAAACATGCTTTTAAAATGTTAAATTCTAGATAAGAATGGAGACAATGAAAGAAAACTAAACTAATGATTAAAATATTTTTGAATTTATATTAGATAGAAATAAAAGAAAGGAACAATAAACAAAATACTAAAAGAAAGCTAAAGTAAAACTAAAAGGTTTTTTTGTGGGTTTTATGTTTAAACAAAATAAAAGAAAAAAAAGAAAAGAAACTATATATAAAAAATTAAACTAACATTTTAATTAGAGAAAAGGACAAGTAGCAAAATAAAACTAGTAACAAAAGAAAATGAAAAGAAAAAAATGCTAGAAAAAGAAATTACACTAAAAAGAAAAGAAGAAGAAAAGAAAAACAAAATTATTAAAAGAACACTCATGCTAAAAGAAGAGAAACATTATCTAATATTAAATGAAAATAAAGAAAAATAAAATGGGACATTAGTATTAAAAAGAAATAGAACATTAAAAGAAAAATAAAACTATATTATAAGAAAAAGAAAAAAAAATGCATATTAGCATTAAATTAAAGATTAAATAATATTAAGAGAAAAAGAAGCAAGATACTAATAAAGAAAACACAAAATTAAGATTAAAAGAAAAATTAGCGTTAAATGGGTGCAATATTGACAATTACAATCATTTTTATGTAAGTATTTGTATTATAACAATAACGATATTTTTTAGTTGTATTGTTAAATTATGTTAGCACTAATTAATAAATCAAAATAATATAATGTACTTAGTGTGGATGTGTAAACTAAGAAATTGGTTAAAAGGACTAAATTATACGAGGCAAACTAACTAACAAACAAAGTTAACTATGTAAATGAGAGAAATATATGAAATGAAATTGAACGTAATCTGATCACTCCAAAAGAGAAAGAATGGAGCTAGAAAGATCGGAGATTCAAACGAAATATTTGGATTGCTAAGGAATTCTCAAGTCGGGAAATGGCAACAGGTAATTCGACCATCGGGCGATGATCTAAGCTAGGATTTTAGTATCGATCGAGGTTCGGCTCTCGGTACTTCGACAGGATTTTTGCGTCGGGGGTTGGATTGCTCGGTGACTCGGCAGATCTTCTCTCAGTAAATCTCTTTTTAAAATTCTGTTATGAAAACGTACGCTGGGGTACGATATTTATAAAATTCTTCAACCAATGAGATGCTGCCACGTTTTGGGACATGCCAGGCTATTTAGAGTTGGCGATCGCAAGGTTGGAGGTGGCGGTCACCATGTCTAAAAAAGTTTTTACAAGGTTCTATTGGCGGTCGCCATAATATGAGTTGGCGGTCGCCACTTTTGGCTAGGATTTTCAAGAGATTCTATTGACGATCGCCACAATGGACATGGCGGTCGTCGCATTAGGAATGACTTGCATAACAAGTTATTGGCGGTTGAACATAATTTTATTGGTTTGAAGGTTCTGGGTTCAAATAACGAGCTTAGATCACTTTTGGAGGAATGTAATGAGGCACCATTCTAGCTATTTTCATCATCGAATTCATCTAAGATTAGACAGGGTCAAATTAAGGTGTCTAGAGTTTCCCCTCTTCGATATAACTTTGCATAATAAGGCGTGATGAAAATTATATCAAAGACCAAGAGACAATAGCTATTTGATCGAGCCGTCAATCTTAGGCCACAAACACACAAACATGCATATGATGTTGGTCGTACTCGCATTTCATCGAGCTGCCTATATACCCCTTTGCTAGGGATCAGACCAAAACGTAATTCCTAGGACAAGATGCAAGATAAGCCTAATCATGATGCATGATAGGTTCAGCGTAGTGCAAACATGTATAACACGAGAGTCAGTTTAAGGTCATGAGAAGGATCGAAGAATCGGTTTAGGATCATGAAGCGAACCGATGAGTCAGTTTAAGATCATGAGGAGGATCGATGAGTCAGTTTAATTTATCGAGAGAAAATCACGAATTCATAAATCGAGTTAAAACCTAAAAATTTGAGACGAGGCGCGAGATTAAAAGCTAAGTTACGACTTAAAATTAATTTATCATGAAGAAAATTATGAATTAATAGGTCGAGTTAAGACCTAAAAATTCAGAATGAAAGCGGGATAAAAATAACTAAAAGTCAAGTTACGACTTAAAGTTAAACTTATCGGAATGAGAGACTACAAATTAATAGGTCGAGTTAAGATCTAAAAAATTCGGAATAAAAACGGGATACAAATAACTAAAAATCAAGTTACGACTTAAAATTAATTTTATTAAAATGATAAGGGTTGAAACAAATTACAACACAAAATTATTTTTAGAAAAACTCACACACAAAAATAAGAAAACTTATTTTATAGGGAAAAATTTTTTATTTTCTTTTGTTTTGGAAATTATTTCTTTGCTAGCAAGGTATATTTTATTTTATTTTATTTATTTTTTATTCTTTTTTTTAAAAATAAAACTCACGAAGCCAATATGCATAAAAAAGGAAAATAGATATGCAAATTTAACAAAATAAAATAAAAGAAAATAAACATGCATAAAAATAAAAGGCCCTCAAACAGCCCCTAAAAGCCCTAAAATGTCATGATGGCAAACTGACACAGGGCCACCAACTTTGGAGTTAGTGGTTGCCCTGATAAGAATGACGTGACTGTTGACATGTTGGCGGCTACCTAGAGCAAACCCTTCTGACATGGCTGTTGCCGGATGTAAACCCTTACAACATGGCGGTCGTTAGGTGACTTTTGAAATACATGGTGGTCGTTCACATTGGAGTTTGCGACCATTAACTCCAGGCGCGCATAAGGTTCCCAGGGTCGCACGGGTGAGGCTCATTTGTGCACTCTCTCTCTCTCTCTCTCTCTCTCTAATGCCTTTGCTCTCCTTAGACTCTCTCAAACTTCTCTCTTGGTCTTTTAGTCTTTTCTTGCCCCTTTCTTGCTTCTAAGCTCTCACATAATGTTTATTCTTCTGTTCGTGATTCTCTTCCTCTTCATGGCGGGCCAAGGTCATGGAGATGATAACTTGAGGGCACGAAAAGGTCCCTCTGCCACTGGGAGCTCCTCTATGGGTACCATTCCTGCTAGGGGGACCATTATCTCTCAGTCTTCCATGGGGGCTATGGATACCCTTGCTCTTGAGGTGGTGCGTGCCTCCCACTAGGCTGTTGAGGAGGAGGCACGGGCAGCAGTCGAGGCACAGGCAGTTGCTGATGCGGCTACTGAGGCTGAGGTGGGTGACTTCCTCGACCTTCATGTCGGGAAGGGCCATTCGGTGCCCTTCGACCCTCACACATATGCCTCAGTGCCTCACTGCCTATTTCCACACGAGATGAGGCATTATAACCCTCCCACTGACGCAGTTTTTGTCGATATTCTTCTGCGGGAGCCCAACCACCACATTTCTCACCAGCGTCCATCGGTAAGTTCCCAAACTTACAGTTTTAAAACCCAAGCATGTTATATGATATATCTCAAACGTAGACGTATGCCTAGGATCCCCCATGTGATATAATGATGTGATTTGATATGATGGTGAACAATGATGATAAATGATATTGATGATGATGATGATGATGAATGATGATTGCTGTGAGATTTGTACTGAAAATCTTAACTTAGGTACCTGTGCTATGGAGATTAAAACAGTAGTGGCACTAGATTTTGAATAAACAATAAAAAAAAGAGTGATTATTTTGGAAAAAATTAAAAAGTAAAAGGCTTGAATTTCTTATTTTATTTTTTTAGGAAAAACATAAAAACTAAGGGGGTGGATTTAGTTTATTTTATTTTTTGGGCCGAACATAAAAATATAAGGGGGGATTTTTGATTTTTTTTTTGGGAGTAGACATAAAAATCAAAGTGGGAAAATTTCTAAAAATTCTAAAAATTTAGAAGAAAATTTTGAAAATCCAAGAATTTAAAGTAAATTTTCAAAAATCACAAAAACTTAGGGGATATTTTTCAAAATTGAAGGATTTTTTTTAGAGAAAATATTTTAAAATCTTTAGAAAAAAAAAATCAAAGGAAATTATTCAAAAGTCTTAAAAAATTGTGGCAAATTTTTTAAAATTTTAATAAAATCAAGAGAAACTGAGAAAAAAAATTTTGGGAGAAAATCAAGCAAAATCCTAGAAATTTGAAAAAAAAGTTTAAAAAAAATTGAAGAAAATTTTAAATTTTTTTTAAAAAGTCGTAGAAACTTTTTAGAAAATTTTAGAATTTTTTAGAAAATTCTAAAACTTTTTTAAGAAAATCCTACAAAATTAAGGGGCATTTTTGAAATATTTTAAAAAATTAGGAAGATTTTTTAGAAAATCTTAAAGAACTAGGAAAGATTAACAAAAATTTTGAAAAAAATTTCAAAAATTCTTAGAAAATTAAAGAAAAATATTAGAAAAACAGGGCAAACTTTCAAAATTTTTTAGAAAATTAAAGAATTTTTTTTAAAAAATTGGGACCAAAGGGGCAAAACACAAATATAAGAGGAAATAGAGATTTTTTTATTATATTTTTTTCAATTTTTTTAATTATTATTTTATTATTTTATTATTTTTTCTTTGATGATTTTTAGGAAGAATGATTAATATAAAATGATAGAGATTTGCTTGGTGCATCAGGGCATAGAATTTCTAGTCTTTTACTAGGACGTGTAAAAAAATATATTAAAGGATCATCTCTTACACATCTTACACATGAACCTAGGGTTAAGAGGAATTGCCTAGTGTGGCGTTGAAATTTTGAAATTTTGAAAATTGTTCAAAAATAAGAGATTTCAAATATGTTTTAAAAAATATTTTAATACCTTGAAAATCAAATTTTAAAAGCTTCAATTTTTATTGAAAATAGAATCGCCACTTAATTTTTGAGATAAACTAAGAAAAAAAAACTACTGATCTTTAAAACGTTTAATCAGAGAAAAAGAGTTCGGAGGTTAAAGTACGAATCGATAAAGGTGTTAGGCACCTTGTTCGCCTAATTGTAAGGTTGGCCTCTACTATTCATCATTGATTTTTTAATAGAATTTTTCAAATGCATGCAAATAAAGAAAATAGAGATGAATAGAGAACATCCAAAATCAAATACTAAAAATACATAACATATGTATATAAAACGCCAAATAAAATAAGTATCAAAAGAAAAATAAATCCTAAGTCCTACGACATGCAATTTTTAACTAAAGAATATATGCAGTACTCCCACATGCGATACTATTAAAACAATCTAAACTAACATGATTCAAAATAAAAGAATAAAGATATACTAAAAGTCTTTAAAATCAAGTATGCTAAAAATGGACATAAATTTTGCTAACTAATTTAAGCATACTTTCAAATAAAATTAACAAAATATTCTCTAAAACTACCATGCATGTTGTCAAATTGTATAAAAAGTAACTAAAATAAAAACGATGACAAGAGAACACCTAAAGATTAAAAGAAAAAGAAATAAAGAAAAGGTCTACAAAAGAAAGCTAAAATAAAAAAAGGGTTAGAAAATGCTATTAAACAAATAAAAAGAAAATATAACTATTCTCGTTTTATATTTTAAAAGAGACAAAAAAAAATAAAAGGAAAAGAAAACAAAATAGAAGAAAATTACACTTAAAGATAAAAATCAGCTTAAAAGATTTTTTTATAATTTTTGAATTTGATAATATAAAAGAAAATAATCCTAACATTAAAGAGAAAAGAAAAAGGATAAAAAAAAGCTAACAACAATAAAATAAGAAAAGAAAAGAAAGTGTAACATTGCAAATAAAATAAAATAAGTAATAAAATAAAATAAAATAAAGTGCTAGAAAAAAAAATTACATTAACTAAAAAAAGAAAAAGAAAAAAAAATGAATACTAGGAAGGGAACATCACATTAATGTTAGTGGAAGCACTTTTAAGCTAATTTTTAAAAAGAAAGAAAACAAAACAAAATTAGACATTAGCATTAAAGAAAAAGAAGAGAAATGGAACATTAAGAGAGAAATAAAGCAACATTACAAAAAAGAAAAAAATGAAATATTAGAAAATAAAATTACACTATTATTACAAGAAAGAGAAAAGAAAAAAAAATGAATCTATTAAAAGAACATTAAACTAAAAAGTAATTGATCATTAAAAGAAAAAGAAAAATAACTAAAAGCTAATAAAAGAATTTTAACCTAATAATAAAGACAAAGAAATAAATATAAAAAAATAAGCACAATTATTTAATTAGAAAATGTGAATGTAATATTGATGATTACATTCACATAATGTAAGTATCTTAATTATAACAATTACAATATTAACAAGTTGTAATTGTAAAAAATGTAAGTATTAATTAATGAGTTGAAATAAAATGAAAAAAAGAGAATAATAATGTGCTAAGTGTGAAATGTGGAAAGATTAATAACTAAGGAATTAATGAAAGTAACCAAATTACATGAAGCAAATAAGATTAACAATATAAATGAAAGAAATATACAAATTAAAATTGAATTTAACCCGATCACTACAATAGAGAGGGAATGGAGTTAGAAAAATCGGAGATCCAAACAAAGTACCTGGATTGCTAAGGAATCCTCAAGTCGGGGAATGTGTTTTAATGGTCCAACCTTCAGATAATGATCCAAGCTAGGGTTTTAGAATTTCAGAATCGGGGGTTCGAATCTCAATACTTCGGCAAGATTTTGGTGTCGGGGCTCGAATTTCTCGGCGACTCGGCAGAGTTTCTCTAACTAAACCTCTCTCTAAAATTTTATCCTAAAAAACCTACCAAGGGGTACAGTATTTATAGAATTTTGTAACTAATGAGGTATTGCCACGTTTTAGGACACGTCAGGTCATTTGGAGTTTACGGTCGCTAGGTTCAACATGGCGGTCGCCATGTTTAAAAGAAGTTCTATAAGGTTCTATTGGTGGTCGCCACAATAAGAGTTGGCGATCCCCAGGTTGAATATGGCGGTCGCCACTTTTGGCCAAGATTTTCAAGAGGTTCTATTGACGGTCACCAGGTTGAAATGGCTTGGACAGCAAGTTATCAATGTTTTAACAAAATTTCATTAGTTCGAAGGTTCTAGGTTCAAATACCATACTTGGATCACCTCCTGAGGATCGAACTGAAGTACTATTCCAATTATTTTCATCATCGAATTCACCTAATATTAGGCGGGATCAAATTAGGGTGTCTACAGTTGCCCCTCTTTGATATAACTTGCATAGCAACATGTGATACAAGTGTATCAAAGATCCAGATAAAACAACCATTTGACCGAACTGTTAATCTTAGGCCACAAGCACACAAGTATACATATGATGTTAGTCGTACTCGAATTTTTATCGAGCTGCATACGTACCCCTTTACTAGGGATCAGACCAAAACGTAGTTCATGGAGCAAAAATGCAAGGATGCAAGATAAGAACATGATGCAGATGCTAACATGAATAAATGCTAATATGATAGAAATACTGGTGTAAACATAAATGTGATTGAACAAATCCTAGAGATCGAATCAAAATCTAAAGGAAGCATGAGCGGGTGAGTCAAAGATCGAGTTAAGATTTAAGAACTTGGCTGGGGATAAAATAATTAAAAGAATCGAGTTAAGATTCAAAAAAAATTATCTTGACTGGAAAAACAATTGATCGACCGAGTAAAAACCTCACAATTTCGGGACGAGATCAAAATAAAAATAATTAAAAGCCAAGTTACGGCTTAAAATTAGATTTATCAGGAAGAAAACTGCGAATTAATAGGTCGGGTTAAGACTTAAAATTTCAGAACGAAACACGAGATAAAAATAATTAAAAGTCAAGTTACGGCCTAAAATTAGATTTATCAGGATGAAAACTGCGAATTAACAGGTCGAGTTAAAACCTAAAAATTTGGAACGAGACACAGGATCAAAATAATTAAAAGCCAAGTTACGGCTCAAAATTAAATTTATCAGGAAGAAAATCACGAATTAATAGATCGAGTTAAGACCTAAAAATTCGGGACGAGGCGCGAGAGACTACGCACAAAAGTTTTCTTGAAATATTTTTAGAAACCACCCAAGATTTATTTTTGAAAAACCCCTAAAGTTAGAAAAACATCTACATAAAATAAGAAAAACTATTATTATTCTTGAAAATCATTTTTACGAATAAACTAATGCAAAAGAAAAACAAACAAATAACCCAAGCATACTTAAAAGAGAATAAACACATCTGAATAACAGACTCCCAAACAGCTCCCCCCAAAAACCTAAAAACGGATGTGACTGTTGGCAGACTGGCGCCGTTTTCCCTCTGACATGGCGGTCGCCACTATCAAAACCCTTCTAAAGTGGCGATCACTGGATAAAATCCCCTTGAACCTAGTGATCGCCAGAAAATGTTTAGGAAACCCAATGGCCGCCAACATTAAATATGGCGACCGCCACCTCCAGGTGCGCATAAGGATTTCAAAGCGTGCGGGTGAGAGCCATTCTTCACATACTTACTCTCTCTAGCTCATTCGCACTCTCGAATCTTCTCTCAACCCTTTATGCCTTCCTTTCGTTCTTTACCCTTTTCTTTTTCTCTTTCTGACATGGCGGGCCGTGGCAATCTTGATGATGTTGCAGGAGCTATTCGGGGTTCATCCGCTAGCGAGAGCTCCGTTATGGGGACTCTCGGGGGCACGAGTACCAGTCTTCCTGTCGGCGGGGTCACTACCACGCAGGCCACCGCTGTGATGGACGCTCTTGTTCTTGAGGCAGAGCGCGCCTCCCGCCGTGTTGCTGAGAAGGAGGCACGAGCAGCTGTCGAGGCGCAGGCGGCTGCAAATGCTGCTGTTGAGGCTGCGATGGCCGATTTTCTTGATCTCGATGCTGGGGGGCCCACCCATCTCCTTTTGATCCGCATATCTAGGCTCTGGTCCCCCATCGCCTACATCTGGGTGGGATGCGGCGATACGAGCCTCCTACCGATGCTGTTGCTGCCGACGTTCTACTGCAGGAGCCTGACCACCACATTTCTCGCCAGTGACCTTCGGTATGTATCCTATCCTTACCGTTTTAATACCAAAGCATATTTTTATGATATATCAATCGTAGACGCATGCCTAGGATCTCCTATACAATGATGATGAATAATGATTTATTTTGATGATTTATTTTAATGTGGATGATGATTGATGTGTGATGTTTGGAATTTGAACTTAGTTTAGGTACCTTTGCTATGGAGATTAAAACAGTAGGGACAATTAGAATTTGAACAAACAATGAAAAGAAATGACAATTATTTTAGTGAAAATCACAAAATATAATGCTTGAATTTTTATTTTTATTTTAAGAAAAAACACAAAACTAGGGAGAAATTTTTATTTTTGTTTTTGGGGCATGAAAACTAAATGAATAATTTTTATAAAAAATATTAGAAAATTGGGGGCAATTTTGTCAAAATTTTTAAGAAGTTAAGGTAAAATTTTCACAAACTCTAGAGATTTAAGGGGTATTTTAAATAGAAAATCAAGAAAATTTTTCAAAAGTCCTAGAAAATTTAGAAAAAATGATTTCAGAAAAATAAGGAAATTTTTTCAAAAATTATTGAAAAATTAAGAAAATTTGTTCAAAAATCTTAGAAAAATCAAAGAAAATTATTCAAAAGTTTTAGAGAATTGGGGCAATTTTTTTTTTTAGAAGTTTTTTTTTTTGGAAAAGTTTAGAAAATCATAAAAATATTTAGAAAATCTTAGAAAATTAAAGCAAACATGTTAGAAAATCAGGACAAAAAGGGGCAAAACACAAATATATGTGGGAATTTTTTTTTGTTTTGTTTTTTCTAGAGAGATCTGCCTGGCGTGCAAAGACTTAGGGTTCTGAGCCTTTTACTAGGACGTACACAAATCAAAAGATCGTCACTTATACACGAACCTAGGGTTAGGGTGGCTAGTTTTCTAGGGTTTGAAAGAACTGAAAGGTCGTCACTTACACACGAACCTAGGGTTAGGATGCGTAGTTTTTTAGGGCTTGAAAGAACCGAATGGTCGTCACTTACACACGAACCTAGGGTTAGGGTGCCTAGTTTTTTAAGACCTAAAAGAACCGAGGGGTCGTCACTTACACACGAACCTAGGGTTAGGGTGCCTAGTTTTTTAGGATTTGAAAGAACCGAAGGATCGTCACTTATGCACGAACCTAGGGTTAGTGTGCCTAGTTTTCTAGGGCTTGAAAGAATCGAAGGGTCGTCACTTACAGACGAACCTAGGGTTAAGGTGCCTAATTTTTTAAGAGTTGAAAGAACAGAATAGTCGTCACTTACACACGAATCTAGGTTTTTTTTATTGCTTTTGGTTATCTACCGCATATTTCATGTGTTTAATCTGCTATTTATATATCCTATGTTTGTCTTCTCTTTTCAGATTGGTCACTATGTCATAGTCTTCGGAGATTCTACCTCCGGAGAGATATTAGAGTGGTATGATGCCCTCCCTGCTCCTAGTCGGGCCATTATTGATGTTTTCAGCTTTGCTCAGTTCATATCCTTATTGGGTAGGACGAGCAATGACCGGGTCTGGTTGACAGTCTTGGCCGAGTGGTGGTGGGATACCACCAATACCTTTCATTTTATCACTTTTGAGGCTACTCTGATGCCTCTCAATTTCTCCTTCATCACGGGCATCTGGGTCGGCGGTCCCCCTATTCCATTCGATCAAACCATTGCTTGCTCCGCCGATGCGCTGATGTACTTTCTTGGGGCCATTCCAGCACAGATGGATAGAAACCGGGTCCAATATACTTGGTTCTTCGTGCGGTTTAGACATTTTTATTGCACTAAGCTCCGCCATTTCGAGTGGGTCGCCTAGGGCTTTTTGATGTATATGTTCGGTACCTCCTTGTTTTCAAACAAGGAGAACACCGTTCATTTGCATTATCTCGGTGCCTTGGCTCGTCTTGACCGGGTCGCCTCATACGACTAGCGAAGAGCCGCTCTTGCTACACTCTACACCTTCATGTGGACAATAACCCGGTTCCCCCAAGAGCTCAGCATCAGGGGATACTGGAGGGTCTAGGAGGTATGATTTTGCTTATGCACTTTTCCATTCGTTTTTGTTCTTTGTTATCCATTATTTGCTGGCTGACATCTTTTTCTTTGTAGTTGTGAATCTATGAGTTTCTCGGGCTTCATGTCCCGGGAAACTCTGCAGCAGACCCTCTAGTCATTCCCCGTGCAGTCCGGTGGTCCCGAGGGCTGAAAGGGAAGAAGGTTAGGGGGAAGGACATCGACCATTCCCGGGTCTCACTAGACCGGCTGATCCCCGACCAGGTATTCTTATTTTTTTCTTACTGCACTGTACATTATTCTTTGCATAATACTATTCACTGTACTGTTCACTGCACTGCACTATACGCGGATTACTGTACACTGATTTATCATATTGTACTGCATTCACTATTCACTGTTTATTGTGTTGTACTGTAATTTGAACTGTTGTAGGTTCACTGGGACGTCTAGTGAGGGGTAGAGGATTGGGATGGCGCAGACCTGATGCGCAGTTGAGATATCGCTTCGAGATGGATCCAGCTGGAGGGTCCATTAGGGCGGGAGTACTAACTAGGGGAGCGAGTGGTTCGCCAGTCGCTCGGCCTAGATCACTTCCGGATCCCGATGGTTCCTCCAGCCTATATGCGTCGGACCGATCATCTAGGCCGGGTCGGCTTACTCTTAGAGCTGTGGGGACTTCAACTGTTGAGCTACTGGTGGCGGAGGGAGATTACACCGCTTGAACCCGGGCACACCTACTGGGACCACTTGGTCCTGGTCTGGCTGCTCCTGATGGCAGGAAGAGGGGACGGGCACCAGAGGATGCTGATGCCGGTGCTGCTGCCGGAGCTACTGCCGCTGGTGATGCTGCTTGCGGGATGAGGGGTCCAGAGATTCCATGGGAGATTCAGACAGTAGCATATGGCTACCCTTTTCCTCTGCCGGTTCCTATTCCGCCAGCACCTGAGCTCAGGGCTGAGCTTAGTCAGGTTTGTCTTTGTCCTTTCTCCATTCATTCGGTTGATTTCTTTGTTTTATTTACTTAAACTGCCTCACTTTCTTTTTATAGGTTAATCAGGCGTGGATAAATCATCTACTGTTGATCTTTACAAGTCAGAGAGCACTGATTCGTCAGCTTAACGCCACTATCCAAGCGGCCGGTATTACTTTTACTCCAGCGGCTATAGTAAGTGTCCTCACAACCCCTTTTAACCTTTCTGCACTTTTTCTGTACTCTATTATGATCCTTGTTTTCTTATGACAGTCTCCAGTACCAACTGCTGGCATAGTACCACCGCGTGCTCCTGCTCCTTCACCTGCCCCTGCTCAAGGTTGTGGTTCCAAGGCATCTTTTTCTAGAGCCCGCTCCTGAGGATCTGTCTCTTCCGCCCGGAGCTGCTCCAGAGTTGCATCATCTTTTTTAGACAGTGATGACGGCGATGAATTTGACAGACTCTTTGAGAACGATAACTCGGAGGAAGTCGGTCTTTCTTCCTGTCGGGTTCGCCCAAGGCGCTAGTGAGAGAGAGCTCCCCCTCCTAATTTTACTTATCCTTATGACACATTTAGATACTTGTTTTTGGTTTTCATAGGCCTGCGTGCCCTAGCTACTTATAGGCTTGCGTGCCCCTACTTATATTTTATTGGGCCTAGGTGCCCCAGTTTACTTTTTGATGCATTTTTGGGCCTTCGTGCCATTTACTGTTTTTATATATTCACTTTTCATGACTTATCTTTTCCATTGCTCAAACTGTTATGGATGTATGATACAAAGTTTAAAATTTACACAAACCACGGGAACTACAAAAATTGATATACACTCGCCATATTTAACCTGGCGGTTGCCACTACCTAACATGGCGGTCGCCATTTTCATCATATTAACATGGCGGTCGCCACAATCTGATATGGCGGTCACTTGGTCAAAGGGCTAATGTCATCATACGGTGCCCTTTGAAGTTGGCGGTCACTCATTCCAAGGTAGCGGTCGCCACTTTGAACATACCTTTTTTCTGAAATCTTGAGTTCTCGCTTTTTCCTGCCTGATAAATACAGCCATGGTGGCCCCCTTTTCTATTATTCTATTCCAGATGGCTAACCCACTTTCTTCATGAATTGAGGCATTCTCTCATATAGAACGTCTAAAATTTGCCCCTTTCGGCCTTAATGCCCTTTTCTCATTAATGACCGTGAGGATTGACAGGCCTTTACTGACGGCTGCTACACAACTGTGGGATCCTCAGTCTTACGTCTTTCGGTTTGGCTTTGAAGTGCTATGTCCCACGGTGGAGGAGTTTGCTGCTATCTTGGACTTGACTCCACGGAGCTCTGTTGTGGTTCTTACTTTCTTTCTTTCGGCCCGTCAGCAGGTGATACAGTTCTATGGCCTGTCTAGGATGGAGGCTTCTCTTCTGACATAGGATGACTATCTTGACATACCCTGGATCATTGATAGATTTCGTCCTACCGGTGACCTTAGTGACCTCAACTTTTAGCTGCGGCGACGTTATGCTCTTTGCTTCTGTCTTCTTGCTTAGTATCTTCTCATTCCTTCTGACGAGCGAGTTAGCTGCGCACTAGTTGACATCACGGGTTAGATGTGGATGGGGAAGGATTTTGTGCCACTTGTCTTAGCCGAGACACTATTAGGTCTAGATGCTGTCCATCGTGGTGAGACCACTACTTTTGCTGGCAACCCCTTGCTTTTTCAGGTAAACTTCAAACGTTTATCAGACTTCTATCATATTGTAAGGCTTTTCCTTCACCGTTCTAACTCTTGTTGCCGATCTAGTTGATGGAGAAGGTAAACCTTGTACGAAAACCACCTACTGATAGGCATAGTGCCGCAGCTTTCCTTTATCGCACCTATTATCATATATGCACCACTAAGATAGCCTGGCGACTGTACCTCTCATCCCTAACTAGCCCAGATATCACCTGGCAGTGCCCCTGGTGGCGGATCCCTGCCATGACTCTGACTACCATGGACCACCCTGGTATCCTGCTGGTTGGTCTACGTCAGACTACTTTTTATTACCCTCATAGGATTATGCGACAGTTTGGTTGCAGTCAGATCATCTTTCCCAGTATCCGAGGTCGCTTGTTTTCATCCATACTGCGGGCCTCATTTCTAGCACTATATCAAGATGCCTGGCCATCTCATTCGCGGATGAAAATGCGGGAACTACAGTGTCCCAAGCTTTTTGCTGAGTACAAGACATGGCTGATGCAGGATGGGAAAAAGAAAGATAAAGAAGAAAGGAAACAAGCGACAAAGATGAGAAAGACTTAAGAACTTTTGCTTTGTTTTTGAAAATTTTCACAGTTTTCTTTTTCATTTTGTTTGTAGAGTTTTGAATTTGCGTGCCCTCCCATTTATTTTCAAAACTTTGTAACTCTAATTAAAGTAATGAAAACTATCACTTTTAAGATGGCTCAAATTTATCCAAAGTTTTTTTTTTATAATTAAACAACTTTATTTCTAAAATCCAAAAATCAATTTGCATCAGTCTTGCTCGGATTCAAATGCAGTTAAAACAAAGAATGTGGTCAGACTTCTTTTAAAAGAAGCTGCCGACGTATTCCAAAAAGATGGAATTAGGCCTTAACATAGTTCGAGCTCGGTTTACACTCGGGTATTGACGCTCTCCTTTTATGGTGCTCTAACTTTTGTCAAGGTCGCCCTTTCAGATTTTTAGCCTTGCGGACTGCTCTAATTTTTGCCTGAGTTTCCTTTTCAGTATGTATAAATTTTTGTACAAAATGTATTAATATATGTGAAAGTGCTAGATCCACATCAAAAAATGCATTAACTAAAATTTTTTTGTATGGGAAAATGATAAATCTTACCTCAAAAAATATATCGATATTAAAACAATTTGTCCCCCCTAGGCTATTAATCACCACGTAGTGGGGGAGGTGAGCATGACATTACTAACGTTAACATACAAAGGAAAATGCGGCTGTAAAAAAATCCATTAAAGAATAAACTTCTGCAGCATTGATTTTTCTTACACTAATTGCTGAAATATAGGCTAAATTCAAGGAAACCAACAGTAAAACATTAGGTAACATTCTACCAAAGTCCAGAAGTTACTACAGGATCTGATTTCTGCAGCCCTTACTGGGGAGAATGAGGCTATGAAAAGTAAAAAAATACTCCATAAACCATGATGTGGCAATGAGAACTACTATGTAGCCATGGTAAATGACATTCATAAATTGTTTCTTTGTAAACTAATAAAACATACAATAAGTATCGAAGCATCGACTGGAAGTTAAAAGCAGCACCAAGTGAAGATGAAATGGGACAAATTCAACAGAAGATAGCTATGAGCAATGTAAACCGACCAATGCAAAGTTGAGGATGAGTATACAATCCAAGTAGGTGTCAAAAGAATACGACGACAATGAGAGATTTGTTGAGGTGGCGAGAACGAATGTAACCATTTGCATCCAATTATTAAAACAGAAAGAAAATGGAGAATCAAAACCTCATCACAAAATCTTGCTCTCAAGCACATACATCATGAATGAACCTAGGATTTTAACTTAGAGGTGACAAATATATATACTAACAGTTTTTTTTAAAAACACATGGACTACGATATTAATTTCTACTGGCATAAAAAGTAGAAAATAACGTCTAAACATATATAGATAAGCATGTTTTCTTATATTCACAATGAGTACAAGTCAATAATATTGTTGCAATCAATAACACAAGTTCCATTTAGATTTAAGCTAATGTACAAAGAAATTTAGAGACATGGGAACAAATTTATAATAAAAGATACGAATACATTCCCAAAATAGATGCAAACATGTCTTCTTCGTACTTTGAGGGGGATCAAGTTCCGACCAAAACCACGTGGAGTACACGTGGAAGGCCGTACAGCGTAGCAGTCCACGTCAATGCGGGCCATTCCTCAGCACGTCCACATTAGCTCGGGCAATAGGCCGAGCTATACGGAGGAGTATCCGAGCTCTAGAGACTTCAAGGCGCAGGCTCGAGCTCGGTGAGAGTTCGGCCCCCAATTCCAGGACATGTTGCTCGGCACCATGATGAGTAATGCTCGGCGCTGATAGCCGAGCACGGTGAACTGCCTAAACCCTAGTCCGAGCTAAATGGTCGGTATTGAAGGTGTCATGTCCCGCGGTATACATATCCGAGGCATGGTACGATGATGAAATATCGATAACAAATAAGCCGACTTATGGGTAAAATGGTCAAATAGGGGTGGCTTAGCTCTAGCCTAAATTAGGCCTGAAGCTAGACCTGAATGCTGATGGACATCTAGACATGACAAAAAGCATTTGCAGAGATATTCAATAATGACATTGACAAGTCACCATCAAGACATTAATTGCTATGCATTGATCAGAGAGAAGAGGTACAACCCGACCTGCTCGAGTCGGGTCGAACTTCATGAACGGGTCAAGTATTTTTCTACTTATAAATAGCTAATGTTCACAAAAAAGGTATGCTCTCTTCTACTAAGCTAAAACTCTGCTGAAATTTACTCTCAAGCTCTTCATTCTCTCTAAAACCCCTTACCTGACTTGATCGTCGGAGGATCCACCGGTGTAAAGCCACCGACGGATAGTTTACCCATTTCTTGTGCAGGCGCACATGTGGCATTCTCCCCTAGCGTCACACCCAACTTGGACGGGACCAGTAGATCCCTAACCTGATCCTCTACAATTTAGCAGTGTCTGTGGGAACTTCCTAGAACTCCTCTATGGCTAGTCGGGGGAACCACGAGCTTGAAGAGCTGAGAGAGCCGCGCGCACCACGCGTAGAGTCATCACATGCAACACACCAAAAAAGGGGACATCCAGTGGCCTATGAGGTTCACGTTGGTAGAGCTAAGCTGAACTGAAGGAGAGAACAGACCTAGATTGGGGGTTCCAATGACATAACACCTTCTGCAGGAGTCTACCCCTCACGTTTCAACCTACATAAAGTCTTGGAAGGGTATCAAGACGAGCTGAACAAAAGGGACGAGCAACTAGACAAACTCCAACAAGAGATCCACGAGATGGGGGCTCAAATGAACCAGCGACGTTTGCCAGCAATCAGTCCCGAGCATGAGCACTCTCGTGAGAGATCAAATCGGCGTGATAGGTCCAATCGGGATCAAAGGAGGGGCATTGTTCGGCCTCGGGCAAGCCGTAGCCCGGCAAGGGATCCTCGACATGAGGAGGACCCTCAAAGGAGCCGTGTTTCGGGCTCTGAAAGGGGGAAACATGGGCAAACCCAGACCTCCAGCAACACCAATGAGCCAGCCGAGTACCGTAGTGAGTGGAAATGGCGGGCTGGCCAAGACATCGAGCGTGCGAATGAGAAAGAAGAGCTAAAGCAGTGGTTGAACCTCCAGCTCGAAGAAAGACTACAGCCGGCCATGGGGAGGTCGGCTCAAGACGTAGCTCGAAGAGCCTTGGAACAGATTTCCGCCTCCCCCTTTACAAGGGAGGTGGACGGGGCGGATGCCCCCAGGAAATTCTAAACCCCCAAATTCAATCTCCACGATGGGAAAGCTGACCCTATGGGTCATATTCGACATTACAGACAAATGATGGCACTTTGGAGCGGGAATGATGCTCTGATGTGCTGGATGTTTCCGTCCAGCTTGGGCGAGGCTACCTTACGTTGGTTTGACAAGCTTCGAGCAGGGACAGTGGGAAGCTGGAGGCAACTCGCCGAGCTGTAGGCATCAAGGTTCATTACGAACAGCCGTCAGCCCAAGGAGATCGATTCTTTGCTCGGATTGAGGAAGGCTGAGAACGAAAGCTTGAGGTCATATGCTCAACGGTACTGGGAGACCTTCAATGATATAGACGATTGCAACGCACAACTTGCCGTGACCTCCTTCAAGCTCGGGTTGGAGAAAATCCACAAGTTGAGACATTCGCTGAGCAAGAGGTCTGCCCAGAGCATGGCCGAGCTGATGTTGAGGATTGAGCAGCACTCCAAGGTGGAGGGAGATATTAAAGGTGTGAGCAGTGAAGCCCTTGCCAGGGAAGTGCCAAAGGGTGACCGAGCATAGAAGAAGGAGAATAAGAGGGCCAAGAAGAGGCCATATCGGGAAAGAGAGCGCCAGAGGCAGAACGAGGTGTACGAGGTGGTGAACACAGTGTTTAAGGAGCCCATCCACAAGCTCCTCAACCAAATCAAATATAAGCCATAGTTCGTCTGGCCGCCCAAGAAGTTTACTGACCCGAGCAAACGGGATGATAAGAAGCACTGCGCCTACCATAGAGAGCACAAACACTACATCGACCGTTGCCAAACCTTTAAGAGGTTCTTGGAGCAAGTCAAGGCAGGGAACCTTGGGCAGTATATCGACCAGGAGAAGACTCGGGTGGAGCAGCATACCTGTGCTGAGCAAGCCAGAGCGGCCGAAGAACCAATTGGGGTTATTAATGTCATTGACGCAGCCCCTAGGCCGCAGACATCTAATGAGGTAAGGGGTCAGAGTCGAAAGAGGGCGCATCGCAAAGTTATGCAGACCCAGCTCGAGCACGGTGAGCCGAGTAGAAGGAAGTATCCGAGCAATGAGTTCCTAGCTAGAGATCTAACTTTCACTGACGCCGACCTAAAAGGGGTTGAACACCCTCACAACGACGCGCTCGTTATAACCCTCTAGATTGAGAGGTATGACGTAAAGCGTATCCTAGTCGATCAAGGGAGTTCGACAAAGGTCATGTACTCCGACCTCTTCTATAAGTTAGGATTCACGAAAGCAGACTTGTAGAGATGCCATACCCCATTGGTCGGGTTCAATGGCCAGCCCACCTACCAATGGGAAGGATCACACTGCCGATCAATGCAGGTTCCGAGCTCAGAAATATTGAATTCTTGGTGGTGGACGTCCCGTCGCTGTACAATGCTATAATGGGAAGGACCTGGCTTCATCAGCTCAAGGCCATTCCTTCGCCTTACCATCAAGTTTTGAAGTTCTCAACCCCCAGGGGTGTAGAGCCATCCGAGGTAAAGAAGGTTCCTTTGGCGACAAATAGATGTGTGTGGTGGAAGTACAAGACATGCCACTCCTTGATGACGTCGGTAAAACACTGGCAGAGAAGGTGGTGGAGCCATTAAAGAAAGTCATGCTGAATGGGGAAGACCCTGATCGGTTCTTCCTGTTCGACGCTCGCATGGCCGAGCAAGATGAGTCCGCTCTGGTAAGCTTTCTTAGATCGAACGTCGAGGTCTTCGCTTGGACTCCCTACGAGATGCCAGGCATCAATCCCGAGGTAATGGAGCATAAGCTGAATGTCAACCCTACACACAAGCTCGTTGTCCAGCGCGGAAGGAGGTCTTCCGCTCAACACACAGAGGTCGTTGCTGAGGAAGTTGAAAAGTTGCTCGAGGCGAAAGCGATAAGGGAGGTACAGTACCCGCAGTGGCTGTCCAACACGGTTGTTGTGAAGAAGAAAAATGAAAAGTGGAGGGTCTGTGTTGATTTCACTAACCTGAACAAGGCCTGCCCTAAGGATTCTTTCTCACTTCCCAAAATTGATCAGCTGGTGGACTCAGCTACCGGGCACGGAACCATGAGTTTCTTGGACGCATACAGAGGCTACCACCAGATTGCTCTGAACATGGATGATCAAGAGAAGACCAGCTTCATCACTCCTAGAGATCTTTATTACTATAAAGTTATGCCATTCGACTTGAAGAATGCTGGGGCAACTTATCAGAAGCTTGTAACCAAAATATTCCCACCTATGCTAGGTCAGAGTATTGAGGTTTACATCGATGATATAGTGGTAAAGACTAAGCAAGAACGAGATCATTTGGTCGACCTGAGCAGTGTGTTCGAAGTACTGAAGGCCTATAAACTCAAGCTCAATGCGTCGAAGTGTGCGTTCGATGTGCAGTCGGGTAAATTCCTAGGGCACCTGATCAGCAGAAGAGGGATTGAAGCTGATCCTGACCAGATAGCTGCGGTCCAGAACATACAGTCCCCAAAGACTATTTGGGAGATACAACGATTGACGGGAATGGCAGCGGCACTGAATAGATTCATCAGCCAATCATCAGATAAGTGCCATCGTTTCTTTTAGTTGTTGAAAAAGGGCAAAAATTTTGTCTAGAGGGAGGAGTGTGATCAGGCGCTCCAAAACTTAAAGGAGTACTTGACCTCGGCTCCTCTTCTCTCCAAGCCCCTGTTGGGGGAGGAACTATACATGTACCTTGCAGTGTCCGAACATGCGGCTAGTGCCGTCTTACTCAAAATGAACGTTGCCGAACAGCTTCCTATCTACTATGTCAGTCACACCTTACTCGATGCCGAGATCAGATACTTGCCTTTGGAGAAACTAGCACTAGCCCTGGTCATGGCATCTCGAAAGCTGGCACAGTACTTTCAGGCCCACAAGATCATTATTCTAATTACACACCCTCTCAAAGCCTTGCTACGTCGAGCTGATCTGTCTGGCAGGATTGCTAAGTGGGGGGTGGAGCTCAGAGAGTACGATGTCGAGTTCCGACCACGAACAACGATCAAAGGTCAGGTTCTCGCAGATTTTATTGCTGAATTCTCCAAGCTGGGCACACCGCACAGCTCGGACTCAACCCCACTCGAGCCCGAGCTGGGGGAAGGATGAAGAGACAGAGAAAAGGGATGGAGAAGAAAATGGGGCATCCAAAGCCAAGTCCCGATCAATACTGCAAGGATGGAGGCTATTCACTGACGGTGCTTCCAATCAGAAGGGCTCCGGAGCAGGAGTGGTCCTCATCTCCCCCGATGGATAAGTGATAGAGCACTCTAAGGTTGGGATTCCCAGCCTCCAATAATGAAGCCGAGTATGAAGTACTACTCGCAGGGCTTAGGAGTGCCGAGTTCTTAGGCATCAAAAACTTGAAAGTTTTTTGTGATTCGCAGCTAGTGGTTAATCAGATGACTGGGCAGTACAATGCCAGGGATGATAGGATGGCTGCCTACCTATTTATTGCTCTCGAGCTGGTCAAAGGTTTCGAAGAAGTACTGATCGAGCAAGTCAGCCGAGAGGGGAATTCCCACGCTGATGCCCTAGCAGCCCTAGCCTCGGCTACCGAGCTCGGACTGAAGAGAACAGTGAAAGTACAGAAGCAGGAGAGCTCGAGCATTGACACCAATGCTCGGCAAATTTGTACTATTGAAGAAGACCAGGAGCCGAGCTGGATGGACCCCATTGTCAGCTTCCTCAACAATGGCCAACTCCCAGAGGATAAAAAAGAAGCGCACAAGATCAGACATAAATCTGCGCATTTTTGGCTATCTCCCAAGGGTAAACTCTATAGGAGATCTTTCGCAGGACCATATCTACTATGTGTTCATCCGAACATAGTACAGGATTTCCTGTTCGAGCTTTATGAGGGGATATGCGGGGGCCACACCGGGGGAAGATCTATGGCGCACCGAGCAATGAGTCAGGGCTACTGGTGGCCCTACACGCAAAAAGATGCCCAATTATATTCGCAGAAGTGTGAGAAGTGCCAGAAATTTGCTCCCTTGCATAGGCAGCCAGCCGAGGAACTCAGTCTGATCACCAGCCCATGGGCTTTTGCTCAATGGGGACTGGATATTGTTGGGCCATTGCCTAAAGCGCCTGGCAATAGAAAATTCCTAATTGTAGCTACAGATAACTTCTCCAAGTGGGTGGAGGCTGAGCCCTTGGCCAATATCAAAGATGTGGATGCGAAGAAGTTTTTATGGAAGAACATGATCACCAGATTTGGTATCCTGCGCTCCATAGTTGCAGACAACGAGAAATAATTCGACAGCAACTTGTTCAAGACATTCTGCTCGGGCTTGGGCATAAAGATTTATTTCTCAACGCCTTCCTTTCCCAAGAGCAATGGCCAAGCAGAAATCTCGAACAAGACACTCCTCACAGGGCTGAAGAAAAGATTAGAGAAGTCCAAAGGAAAGTGGGCAGACGAACTCCCCTCCGTACTGTGGGCTTACCGAACAACCCCTAGGAGCTCAACTGGGGAGACGCCATTTGCCATGGCCTATGGCTTAGAAGCAATTATCCCCTTGGAGGTCGGCGTGCCTACCATCAGAACTGAAGCCTTTGAGTCCAGAAATAACGATCTCAACATTGCTCGAGACTTGGACCTGGCCGAGGAAAGAAGAGAGCAGGCTCTGGTCAGACTAGCCTCCTATCACCAACAACTTGCAAAGTTCTACAATAGACGGGTGAATTAGATGAGCTTCCAGATCAGCGAGCTGGTCCTCCTTAACACAAAGGACCCCCTTGACAGCAAGCTAGGCCCGACCTGGGAGGGTTCATACAGAGTCACATCAATTGCTGGCACGGGAGCCTACATACTTGAAGATATGGAAGGAAAGAAAATCCCAAGGCCGTGGAATGCACAGAATCTTAGAAAGTTTTATTATTGAAGCATCAAATGTATTCTTGTTCGAGACAATATAAAGAGAATTTTTTCAACAATTGTGCATGATTTAAGACACCGTAAGAAAGTCTTAGCTCGGCTAGGCACAAAAGTCCTAGTGACTTCAAGTCACGCCTGGACAAGAAAGCCCTAGCTCGACTAGGCACAAAAGTCCCAGTGACTTCAAATCACGCTTGGGCTAGGCACAAAAGTCCCGGTGACTTCATGTCATGCCTGGGTAAGAAAGCCCTAACTCGGCTAGGCACAAAAGTCCCGGTGGCTTCAAGTCACGCCTGGGCAAGAAATTGGCTAGGCATAAAAGTCACCAAAGACCCCGAGTCATTATCGAGCAAGAAAGACTCAAGCTGACCTCGACACACTTGGGAAACTTTAAAATTTCTGTGTCAACTTTCTATAAGTTGAATGGCCCAACGCTAATGTGCCTTCAAGCTCGGCGGGGCCCAAATACCCGCAGCCTGACTACGTCTTAGGCCCTGCTCAGCAACAACTATCCGAGCTCGGTTATACGTGCAACAAACCCAGTAAAACTACCTTAGAGGTAATTTTGAGATTTTTACATCTTATTCTTGGGTCACAAGGGACGTGCTCGGCAAATCGTAAGGTTTTGATTGATAAAAAAGACTTGCTCAGTTATATTATTACAGCTTGAATTAATTAACGGTGTTCGGGTGATCTTGTTAAGTTGTTAGGCGCATCTTAGTTCGGTACAATCTCAATATATTTGGAGACTTCCCGACCTCACCTAGTAGTGTGAGGTCGAGCTTCATATACTTGCATAAAAATTAAACGCAAAGAGGAAGCAAATGCAGGAACGGTACAAGAACAACAGTTGCAAGAGGATGAGCAGAAAATTTTGTTCATTGTTCATTAATAATGGAATGAAGTTGTGTACATATGGGGCATGCCGACCTCACAGATGGACCAAAGCCGTGCAAGCAAACTTGAAGGAAAAATCCAAGAAAAAAAAACATAAGCTAATGACTGGGAAACAAGTTTAGGCGTCCTGGGCGGTTTATGTTGGGTCAGCTACGGTGGTAGGATCCTTTTCAGCATCCATTGCCTGGACAGTCTCTGAGGTATTCTGCTCCCCAGCGCCAACTAACTCTGCTCCTTTGTGAGCTCCCTCATGCTCGGACTCGTCATCCAACGTGAGGTCCACCGGAGCGTTAAGGTCCGTGGCGCGAGTCTCCGACCATAAAGGCACGAGGTCATCAAATTTTCCCTCAGGCTCGAACGGCGGCAGTGGAGGCTCTTGTTCGAGTTCCGTTGGAGGAATAGGAGCTGTAGAGATGGGAGCGACCTCCACAACTTGAACTGAGGGAGCAGCTTTCCCGATCAAGTGCGCGAGCAGATGTGGGAAAGGGATGCTTGGCTGCAACCAGGGGACCTCATTGTGAAGTGGTGAGTCCTCGGGTGCAAAGGAGGCCCTTAGAGTCGCATCCCACCCTAGCTTGAACAGGCGGTTTTGCAGGCTCCGAACTTGAGTTTCATAGGCGCCCCCAGCAGCTTCATACCCTTCATTGTATTTTGCCTGGGCAGCCATCTTGTTTTGTTCCTGAAGGTCGGTGTTGGATCTGCAGAGCTCATCCCTCTCTCTCCTCGCCTCCTCGAGCTGTACTAGGATTGAGGCAAGGTTGGCCTCGCTTTCTTTTACCGAGTCCAAAGCCTGGGTTGCTTGAAGCTCGGCGTTCTCCTTGGCCTTAATGGCCTCCCCAATCTAGACTAGGGGAATCTTGTTGTCCTCCATGAGCTTCAGGGCATCGACCTCCAGAAGGTCAAATTTTTCCTAGACACGGCTGCATCGCTTGGCAGCCTCAACTCCCATTTGCAGGCCCTGCACAATCAAAGAAAAGTTAGTTCAGGAAATTAAGACTAAAAGTGTTCAAGTACTTGAATTTCAGCTGCCCAACTTACCACTATTATATGTTGTGTTGCCTGCTTCACGATGGAGGCGTTCGGGATCTTCTGGTATTCGGCCTTGTCTCGCAGAAGGCAAAGACTCTTGGCCATAGCCCATGCAGCCTGGTGGTTCTCCTGCACTGAGTCCCGAGTGGTGAGGGGTCTACCACGGCAGGTGGGGGAGAAAGAGAGAGGTGCTGATACCTCTGCTGCTTCCAGACTGTCCTGTCCGGGAGGGTCACCGGGACAGAACGGGAGGGTCACCCTCGATACGCCTCCTGATGTGGCGCTCGGCAACCTCCGAGGCGGTGCTCCTCCATTTTTGTTGCCTTGGAGGGGGTAGAGGAGCCATAGGAGCAGTCGGAGTCAGTGGAGCTGATGGAACACCTATCGCGGTATCAGGCTTCGGAGTCTGGATGACCGGGGAAGAATTCGTGGTCGGAGGCAGAGCCGAACGGAGTGCCGTTGCTAGGTCCCCGAGCAGGAAGCTCACCAGATTTCGCTGCGACATGTCCGGAGTTCTTCTAGAAGAACCTGATCGGCTGGAGGATGCCCTGGAGGAATGTTCCCGGGAGGTGGAGGCCCTTGTGCTCGGATAAGCTTCAACCTTGACCTCTTTTGGTTGGGCTTCGACTGGCTCTAAGCGATGCTCGAGCTCGTTGGGGCAGATGGGTTGACCATTGAACAGCCTCTTGATGCTCCGAACAGCGTGATCCCAATCGAGCATGCGTTTCAGGTGGTTGATATTGACTCGACCGTCCCTCCGATCTCTCTTGTCTCGGGCAGTGGTAGTATTGCAGTATGCACCTGAAAGGGAATGCATCAATTCCGAGCAAATAAGCGAATAATGACGAGCTTTTATTTAAATGAAAGATCAGGGAAAGGAGCTCGGGTACCTGGGGATCCCGGCCTGGTTGGACAAAGCCTTGGCCGGGGGTCTTCATCTCTAGGGCCGACCAGCCAGTTCCCTCCGACCACGAAAAAATCCTCTAGATCCCCTTTATGAGAGCTCTTCAGCTCGAGCACTATGTTTCTGCCCTCCTTAGCCTTCAGATAGTATATGTTGTGGCCCTTAGATGTCTCTGAGATGGAGTAAGAGTACTGGATCTCCAGAATTCAGAGATTAACTCCCATGGCGCGGTTCAATATAGCTACTCCCATCAGAATGGAGTATACGTTCGAGGTGAGCTGCACGGGGCACAATCTGTAGAAGGCCAGGGCCTCCCTCAAAATACTGGGGAGGGGGAACTCCAACTTGGACTCCAGAAGGGCAACTAAGGGAAATACAGCAGCCCTAGGCTCCTCTATTGTCCAGGTCTCACTCGCATTGGCCTAGCGTATCGATACGTCATCAGGAATGGACCTAGCTCGACGGAGCTCGGCCAAGGCCTCAGGAGTATCAATATACCGAGCGAGTTGCCCCATTTTGTCTAAAGGGAGGGGGGGGAAGAAAAGGCAAAGCATTCAATGTACGTGCATATATGTATTTCTAGATGTTTCCCCAGTAACACCGCCATCGTCGGGGGTGGCAACGACGGTCCCACGGCATTTGGGGATGTAGGCCAGTGAGCCTAACCCCCACTACGGCGGCGTTGGCCAAGGATTTTCGTATGAAAAGATAAAAAAGAGAAAAATGAGATACTAACCTAGTTGAGGAAGGTTCTGGAGTTCTTCGAATTGCCGGAGTTGCAAGAGTCGCAGTCGCCGGAGAACAGCCAGAAATTGCCTTGGTGTAGAGAGTGAGATGGTTCATAAAAGAGGGGAAGAAGGAATACCCCCCTTTTTATAACTTCCTTTGAACATTCAAACGAAGCGCTAAGAGACAGCAGTTATGGCGCGTGCTCAGACGCGCGCCGTGTGCATTTAGTGCACATTTAACACAGGCGGCGTGTGTCTCCCGAGCGAATCAGTCCGAACAGCTCGCGGCGATTGAGTTCATGGTACTGGTGTTCGGACTACGGAACCAAGCAATACCCGTCGTTAGGTTAAGGATCCCGAGCAAAATGTTTGATCGGGCCAGAAAATCCGAGCAAATCCACCATTATTAAGCCAAATGATTGACATTTATTGATACGACGGTCGACATTCCAGTGATGTTCCAGTACCAAAGGTAAAACTGACGCCGTACGCATTCAACGCATGCATTAAATGCGCTGCAGAACCGGTAGGGGCTCAACACGTGGCGAAAAATACAGCTAAGGGACGGTACGTCAGCGAAGCTTGCTTAACAAACCTCCCGACCAAAAGGCAAAGTAACAAATCGTGCAAAGACATTACATCACCTTCCAACTGCTCGAGTTTTGGAGCAACAGCAACATGATGGGACAGTTGAGGGGGATCAAGTTCCGACCAAAACCACGTGGAGCACACGTGGAAGGCCGTACAGCGTAGTAGTCCACGTCAGCGCGAGCCATTCCTCAGCACGTCTACATTAGCTCGGGCAATAGGCCGAGCTATACGAAGGAGTATTCGAGCTCTAGAGACTTCAAAGCGTAAGCCCGAGCTCGGAGAGAGTTCGGCCCCCAATTTCGAGGACATGTTGCTCGACACCATGATGAGTAATGCTCGGCACTGATAGCCGAGCACGGTGAACTGCCTAAACCCTAGTCCGAGCTAAATGATTGGTATTGAAGGTGTCATGTCCCACGGTATACATATCCGAGATGTGGTATGATGATGAAATATCGATAACAAATAAGCCGACTTAGGGGTAAAATGGTCAAATAGGGGTGGCTTAGCACTAGCCCAAATTAGGCCTGAAGCTAGACCTGAATGCTGATGGACATCTAGACATGACAAAAAGTATTTGCGGAGATATCTTACAGAGATATTCAATGATGGCACTGACAAGTCACCATCAAGACATTAATTGCTATGCATTGATCAGAGAGAAGAGGTACAACCCGACCTGCTCAGGTCGGGTTGGACTTCGTGAACGGATCAAGTATTTTTCTACTTATAAATAGCTAATGTTCACAGAAAAAAAAAGGTATGCTTTCTTCTACTAAGCCAAAATTCTGTTGAAATTTACTCTCAAACTCTTCCTTCTCTCTAAAACCCCTTACCTGACTTGATCATCGGAGGATCCACAAGTATAAAGCCACTGGCGGACAGCTCACCCATTTCTTGTGCAGGCGCACACATGGCATTCTCCCCTTACGTCACAGCCAGCTTGGACGGGACCAGTAAATCCCTATCCTAATCCTCTACATACTTGATTAAAGAACATAGAGAATAACTCGAACATATCATTTCTAAAACAATATAAGATCGATGATATTGAAGCGTAATGAGCGTTGGCATCTCTGTGCACGAGGGGTGACACAACAACAACGATGAATGAGGAGCGGTGCCAGTAATGTAAGAGGAGCAGCAACAAATACACGAAACGCAACGGCGAGGGGATAATTAGCCATGTGTGATTGAAAAGGGAGGATGAGGGTTGGATAGGTTTATTGTGTTTTTAAAAGAGCTTCGTTCAATTAATTTCTTTTATTATTGATAAATGATTTGATGCAAAACTTATATTATGAACTACTAATTATTTTTTAATATAAAAAGCCTAGAGTTGGCGGGTCTATATAGTTTAGAAATAAATAAAATGTAATACTAGTATAGTAGAGATTTTTTAAAGTCGTAGGAGTGGTAACCGTTGTCAGCCCATCACTTGTCCCCGTCCGTCCATCCTTGCACACTGCCTGTTTGAGAACAAAGGGAAAAAAAAATACTTAAAAGTAATAAAAGAAAAGAAAAGGAGACTGAAAATTTTAAGTACTAAATTTTCTAGTGCGAAAATTTTCCTCCAGCTTATCAGCACCC
Source organism: Heliamphora exappendiculata (assembly GCA_034768845.1). NCBI lineage: Eukaryota > Viridiplantae > Streptophyta > Magnoliopsida > Ericales > Sarraceniaceae > Heliamphora > Heliamphora exappendiculata. The sequence continues at coordinate 48,965 of JAOTRH010007851.1, forward strand.
AGAGTACAAAGAAAATAAAATCCGTAGCTACAAAACCAATCAAAAAACACAAAATAGAAGAAACACCTTCCGTCTCAACTCCTGAGATTCTATCAAAGACAACCAATGGATGATTTAGCCCCAAACAAACAAAGACTTATAAGCCAAATTCAAAACATCCTGTCATTTCCTCACACTTTCTCGGCAACCAAACGGAAGCCAAGCCAAAATTCCATGTTCCACAGAGAGAGAGAGAGAGAGAGAGAGAGAGAGAGAGAGAGAGAGAGAGGGAATACCTTCCAATGCAGTCCATGAGAATCTGCTCGCTCTTCTCACACTTTCTGACGAATTTTCCGGGCTCGACCTCCTCGGTTCTGCACCGCGATTTCACGATCTTTCTGTCAGAGCATTGGTCGTCCGATCCAGGGCTTGAATTCTCGAACTCGCCGACGACGTGAGACCTTGTGTCCTCCTCGGCTTCGTCCTTCCACATCCAACCGATTGGACCACCGCTTTCTTGCTTTCGCGCACAATCCAGCAGGTTAATATTTACATGGGAAAAGGGCGAATGTTCGCGGTACGCTGTAAACGCAATCTTGGTGTTACTAAAATTAATATAACATGTTTGAAGTTAGATCGGATTAACATTCTCATCATTATTAGCGCCTGTTTGTTCTAGTTTTATGTCAAATGTTTTTTTAATAAAAAAAATAGCTTTTTAAGTCCCACTGTTTGATTTTTAAAAAAAATTAATTAAATTTTTTTTAATTTTTTAATCTAAATAAAAAAAGACAATATATATCCCAAACACCCTAATTTTTTTTCAAACAAAATTATTATAATACCTTTACATAAAAAATTAACTTTACTTCTAAAAACAAAAAAATCGTATTAATATTCTAAATATTACAACTTAAAAATTAAAAATAAAATATTTTACATATTTCAATAAAAAAAATACACAAAAAAATTAAATTAAATTTCTTAAAAATCAAACTTAAAACATAACCCAAAGCATTTGGTCTTAAAACGCCAAGTAGTTGCCAACAATGTTACTTACTTTAATTTGATTTGGTTGATTATTTGCTCTTAGGATAAAAAAAAAATTATTTGGCCGAACATAAATTAAGTCTTTATTGATTTTATGGGTGAAAGAAATTAAAAAATAAAAATTCAAAAAAAATGGAACAAAAAATTAAAAAAAATCACTAATATGTATCTCATGGACATTAAAAATAAATAAATAAATTTAGTGTAAGGTCCGTAATTGACATTTTATACATGATCGGGTCCAACAAAAAGAGTTTTGACTCTTAAAGTCCATTGTGTCAAATAGGACCAAAGTACTCCTAGTATTCTAATACGCATCTCTTCACTTCAACACTTTATCCTTGTACATTCTTCGACGATCGTCGACGAGCTCCAGTGACCATCGCTGGCGACTACCGACAAATACCCGCAACCATCTCCAGTAATCAACTCTGATGACTTCTGTTGATCAATTTCGGTAACCTTCTGACGACCAATTTCGATGACTTCTAATGGTTAATTCCTTTCACGCCTCAAATCAGGAGACATGATCGGCCGTGGACTATACGCCTTGGCCCAATAGGCTACAAAAGCCTAAAGAACAAAATAATTCATCAAAAAATATGTAAAGTACTGACATATATTATTATCAAAATTAATTCGAATCAAGAGTTTTGTGGATCATAAACATGCCACTATTTTTCATGTAAAACTTAGTTATAGTCAATAGTCAAACAAATGGTAAAAAATGCCGAATTAGAAAACTCCTAAGAGGTCACTAAAATTGGATTCCAAGATACCACAAAGTTCACTACTAGTCATCATGCTAATCACCTAAAAATGTTAATAACAACGTCAGCGGCACTCGGTAAATAGTTAGCATGCATAGTAAAATGCAGTGCAATATGAAATGTCCAAAATACATATAACTGAAACATAATCATGGCATATAGTGCAGCATAAAATCACATGATAGTATAAAAAAAATTCTTTTTGTCAAACTCAATATTTTTTAAAAATACAATTGGTGAAAAAAATCACCCAATTTCAAAGCCAGTAACGCGTATCGATGTATCAAGTCTTATCATAAAGATAATTAACACCACAATGATAATAACAACATAATTACCTATTATTCGTAGGAACCATAAATAATAAGTATCTAGTGCCACATATAAATAAAATTCGGAACATCCTCAGCCCGTTGAATTCAACATCGAATTTAGAGTTACCATAAGATGACGTCTGAGTCTTTTCTTGATGACGTCTGAGTCTTTTCTTTAAGACGATTTAGTTTAGAGGCACACGAAATATACTAGGCTTTTTCCTTAAAATCATTGAACACTAGAGTCACCACGAGCGCAGCACTGTGGCCTTTTTCTAAGCGGTAAGAATCACCTCCGTAGAGGGCAAATTCCCTAGCCTTTCAACGTGGTCCCAAAATATAATCCTATAAGTTGCACCACAAAAAGATGTATGAAAAACACTATATATCATTTAAATATGAAAAGTTTCATGTAACATTTGAATGAGCTAAAAATAATTTTTGTGCCATAATTTTTACATGACAAATATTTATATAGTTTTATACAAAAAGAATTCCTAATTTTTTTTTTTCAAAAAATATTTGAGGACAAGGGTGATTTAAAAAAAAATACGTATCATGTTAAACTATTCTCATAATATTCAAATTACGTATTACACACCGTAATCAGAATTATCTAAAAATACGTCACTCTAAATTATGCAAATATAAAAGAACTACTATTAATTAACGCTAACTCATGCAATATTTAAATACTAAGCAAACTCCATTCAATTTTTATTTTCACTATTATTTTTAAAATATATTCAAAATATTTGTAAAAAATTATTTATATTTAATTTATAATATCTAGCCTAATGAAATCTATTAGTTATCTCAATCTCTACTTAAATAATGGCATATTATAATATTATAATAATCAAGTCAAGTTTCACCGTTAACTATCGAATGTCAGTTTAAACTTAATAAATTTAATATATATTATGCGCGGTACAAATTATTTGGGCTTGTTCAGCACAATCAGGGACAAATGAACTGGTCCAATACTGATGACCCCGAACAGAGTATGAGCCAAACTCCTTTTCTTCCGAACTCACTAGATCCTCCTTACTCTGCCACCGAACACCTGCAACCACTAAGAACACCGTTAACGCCTACCAGCCGGTTATGACCGGGAGCACTCCAACGCTCAAGTTAGATATCTCTCTGAGAGATTTCTAAGAGTTTTGGAGTTAAGAATTGCCTACCTGGTGGTTTGGGGGTGCCTCTATTTATATAGAGGTCCGGACTAATGGAGGCTAAATTCTCTTAGGATCCTACCTCCTATTAGTAAGGAATTGTTTTCTATCCTGTAGATGTGATTTGTTTCAATCCATCCTGTAGATTTGTTTCCATCCTGTCGTCCTGATGTTGATTTGTTCCCATCTTGTATATCTGATCAAATCATATACAATATGAAAACTATTCCTTCCGTTGAGGGGCCGGCATAGGCTTCATAGGTCCGTTCTGCCCCTATATGGGGTGGGCCGAACTAGCAGGGTCCGAACAACAGTGGGTCCGGGCTTCTTCGAATACTTGAACAAGTCCATTTCGAGCTGGTTTTCCTTTCGGGTCCTTGCCTCCAATCATTCGGGCTGGCCCTTAAGCCCATAGCTTTTGTCCACTCTCAACTGTTCCCAGCTCTGGTTATTGTTCGGTTATACTGCTCGACGATGGACCAGAGCTTTGAATTCTTGCTTGATTATCAGCCTAGGTTGTTCGGTGAATACCCAGTCACTCAGTTTGGGATACGTGCTGAGTATTTGGGGTTACAAGGGGTACGGCGTTGTTCGGAGACATCTATTCGATTCTCCAGGTGATGGTTCTACTGCCCAGGTCTCTTGAGGTGCCCGCATGAATAATGACGGCTGGTCTCGAGCCTTGTGTTGGGTGATGTGGTGCGCCCTAGTTGGCATGCAGAGGCGGTGGCAGACTTCAATCAATGATTTGTTCAGGTCGTTCCAAACGTACGGCGCATTGAATGCATCTGTCTTTTGGGACAACGGGTATAAAAGCCAATCGTGTTGGCATTTCCATCTTTTTTCACCATTTTTGAACTTTTCTAAACGCTCCCAGTGCAATTTTCGGCAAACTCAAAAAATATCCCTCCAGCGAAGCATTTCCCAGAATTCGATGGCTAAAAACAATTTTCAGAGGCTCGTAAGCGTCCTTTCTCCATTTTCACTACTCCTTCTAGTGCTCTGAGGTTAGTTTGCCTCCATTTTCTCATATCTTCTTCTTCTCCTTTTCCTCTTCCTCTTTCTTTTCTTCTTTAAATGGGAAAATTGAGAAAGTTGGTATCGACGCCGGTGGCCATGGAGGTTTTTTGGCATCGGTACCAGATTTCGGATGATATCGGCCTCACTCTGGCCAATGCTCGTGACTCACGCGATGGGAATTGGGAAAAGCTCCCCCTCCCACTTGTAGCCATAGTGGAGGGGGGAGTTTGGTTCCCTCTTCACCCCCTGCTTTGCCGGGTTCTTCGGCATTACCGAGTTAGTCTCATGCCGGTCTCTTCTAACATGTTTAGAGTAGTCATGGAAATTGTAGAACTAAACCGTATTCTGCGTACCAACCTTGGTATCTGGGATATTGTTTACTGCTATAACATGGTTAAACATCCATTCGGATCGTATTACCTCAAGGCTAAGAGAGTAGCCGAGAAGCTGGTGATCGAACTTCCTAATTTCGGCAAGGACATAAATGACAACTTCGTCTATGTGATCAGAAATTTTGAGTTCGGCCCCAGAGAGGTACAAGATATCTTCACTGTCCCTCGGAAGGACGGTCTTGGGCCTAGTAGTTATGCTCGTTACCTGCTTGGTTTTATGTTTTATCCATTACTGGTCTTTCCTTGTTCTGACAATCTTGTGCTTTTTCTTTCTGTTGGGCACAGGTGAGGTTGCAAACAGTTGAGCTCGAGGTCCCCTCCCTGGGGTACATCTTGAGGACCTAGCCAAGGTTTGGGCCTACAAGGGGTTGCCAGAGCAAAGACGATTGGGCAGAGCTGCTCATATCCTTTTGAAGTATATTCCTACATACAGGAGTTTCATCAGGCTGAGTACATCAAGCGTCCAAATTTCCGGTCCAGCATCCGAGCCTGCGGACGTCCCCGAAGCGGTGGTCCTCCCCTTCACCCGAGCAGAGAGGTCGGTTACAGTTGCTCAGCCCCCTCTCCTTCTTGACAAGCCAGAGCCTTCGTCCTCGGGTTACACAATCTCCATCTCCTCCTCGTCTTCTTCATATGTCGATTTCTCAGTCTTTGAAGAAATGGCCGAAATGGAACAAAAGAAAGATCCCACTGCCAACCTTAGCAAGTTCCTCACCCTTGGGGGGCTGAAGAGGAAGGTTACCGCATTGGAGAAGCCTTCGGCTGATCTTGCCGCTGAACTGGCGAAGGAGGCAACTCCTATCTCCAAAGCTATATCCCAACCCCCTTGAAGAGGCTGAAGAAGGTCGAGGGCACCCCTTCGGAGGATCAAGGGAAAGAGAAGGAGAAGGAGAAGGAAAAAGAGAGAAGAGAGAGGGAGAGAAGAGAGAAGGGGAAGGCTGTAGTGGAACAGCCCAGCGAGGAAGAGCTATGGTCACTCGATCTCAGGAGGGGTGATCGGGTGACCACAGTCGAAGACAAGGCAAAATCCCCGGACACCGCATTCGGTCTGTCCAAAGCCTTGTTACTTCCGACTGATATACAGGAGGCTCGAAGGCTTCCTCACGAGTAGCTGGTGAAATTCTCAGTCTGCCACTCGGTCCAGGTATTACCCCGAAACACCCTCTTTCATCAATCCGGTCCTTTTGTCTTTCGCTTTACGTTTCTTTTTGTGACTAACACTCTTCCTCTTTGCAGAGCCTTCAACGTCTGATGGTAATGGTTGAGCGGGTTGAGATGCAAGAGGCCGAGCTGACCAAGCTTTTCCAGGCCAACTCTAAGTACCTCCAGCAAATTGGGAAGCTGGAAGGTAGCCTTCAGGAGAAGACGCAGGCCGCCGACGCTGCTCGGGCAAGGGTCTCCGAGCTTGAAGTTCAAGAAATTTCCTTAAAGAGGCAACTAAAGGAGAAGGGGGAGTCCTTGGCCAATACCGTCGTTGCCTTGGGGGAGACCGAAGCCGAGATGGCCCGTTCGAAGGAGGAGGCTTCTAAAGCTTATTCGGCGGGGGTTGCTAAGGCAACCAAAGACTATAAGGCACAGATCCCAGGACTTCAAGATATCATCTTTGGCTTTGCTTGGGAGGCCTCCCTCAAAGCTTCCGGGGTCGAGGAATCCTCCCCTTTATACAAGGACGTCCCTTTGCTGAGCAAGCAGGCAGCGGAGGAGGAGGGAGGAATAGTCGGGACAGCTGAGGTTTGCACCGCTGAAGTTGCCATTCAGGAAAATGCTGAGGCTGAGGTGGCTGCGCCCGTGACCATTGAGGAGGTCGAAACCCTAGCAGAAACCACTGATGATTTTTTGGCCGCCCCCTGAAGGCTTCTATCTTCTTTTCCTTTATCTATTTTTGTACTGCCCTTTAGGGCCTTTCTTGTAGCTTCGAGGGTTTCAGCCCCTCTTTTGTTAATAAGAAGAACTCTTTGCTTTAGTCTTGCTTTCTATATTTGTATTTTCCCTGACTGACTTCCGTACTGATGGCCCCAGTAATTCGGACATACTTCAACACTTAGCATTTCAAGCTTAACTAAAAAATGCTTAATTATCCAAGTGTGGGATCATCACTCATACTAAGTGCTAGTTCGGATAATTATCAAAAAAAATTTGAGGTGCCATGAATCATAAGAATGGGATCAATTCCCATTCTTAAGGGCTAAATGAGTTCGGATGAACATCGAACTTAGCCAATTTAGGCTTAATCCTCCTAAGTATGGGATTACCATCCATACTAAGGGCTTGAGTAGTTCGGATGGACTTCGAACTTAGCCTTTTTAGGCTCAAACATCCTAGGTATGGGATTACTATCTACACTAAGGGCTTAAATAGTTTGGATGAACTCCGAACTTGGCCTTTTTAGGCTCAAACATCTTAGGTGTGGGATTATCATCCATACTAGGGGCTTAAATAGTTCGGATGAACTTCGAACTTAGCCTTTTTAGGCTTAATCATCCTTAGTATGGGATTAATGTCCATACTAAGGGAATAAGTTGTTCGAATAAATATCGAACTTAGGCTGCTGAAGAAGTTCGCTGTGCTGGCCCTGTGCTTGCCTTGCCGTATTCGGTGTATGCCCCCCAAGTTTTTGTCAAGGATGTCAATTGACAAAAATTTTACGAGTGAAGGGAAAAAGCTCATGCCGAACACCGGCGTTTTATGGAAAATTACAAGAAACAAAAAGACTAAAAGTAAAACTTACGGAGGTTATTAGCGTTCCACAGCTTGGGGACGGCCTTCCCATTCAAGTCCTCTAGGTGGTATGCTCCATTGCCGCCCTTGGAGGTAACCTTGTACGGGCCTTTCCAGTTCGGGCCCAACTTCTCTTGTACTGGATCCTTCATGTGGCCGAGCACCTTCCTCAGGACCAGATCTCCCAAGCCGAACTTACGGTGTTTCACCCTCTTATTATACCCTTTGGTAAGGGTTTGCTGGTAGGCTGCCAATTTAATGGTGGCCATCTCCCTACGCTCTTCGGCTAAATTAAGGTCCAAGGTGAGTGCCTTATCACTGACTCCGGGAGTACTGGCCTCTGTTCGGATTGTCGGTAATCTAACCTCCAGTGGTATAATCGCCTCTACCCCATAGGCTAGAGAAAATGGGGTTTCACCCGTGGACCTCATTGGAGTAGTTCGATAAGTCCATAGAACTGAGGGCAATTCTTCGACCCATCTTCCTTTAGCAGCATCCAGTCTCTTCTTGAGTTCTTTAATGATAGTCTCGTTGGTGGCTTCAACTTGTCCATTGCTTTGAGGGTATGCCGAGGTGGAGAAGTAATTCTTAATCCCAAGTCCTAAACAAAAATTCTTAAATAGAGAGCTATTGAATTGAGTACCATTGTCGGAGATAATTGCATGGGGGATGCCAAACCGGGTGATGATGTTCTTCCACGTGAACATCTTCACATCAGCGTCCCTGATATTGGCCAAGGGCTTAGCCTCCACCCATTTAGTGAAGTAGTCTGTGGCAACAAGGATGTATTTCCTGTTGCCTGTGGCCTTTGGGAATGGGCCGACTATGTCATACCCCCACTGGGCAAAAGGCTAAAGACTTGTGAGTGGGGATAGGTCTCCGGCTGGGATGTGTATATCTGGGCTGAACCTCTGGCACTTGTCACACTTCTGGACGTACTGCTCTGCGTCCTTCTGCAT
>JAOTRH010007852.1:0-23524 GCA_034768845.1 Heliamphora exappendiculata
AGTTCTCATGGGGTCCTCTTCTCAAAGACGTCTTAAGACTTAGCAGATAATTATGAGAAGAAATCAAACAGGCCAGTGGTCTGTATTTCTACGTTCTTCAACTAAAACAATGTGTGTTTGCTTGTGTGATCGTAGTAGAATTGAAAGATTTCATTTGTCTAACGAGCCCGTTTCAAAAAACAGTTTAGCTTTGTAATTTGTGAAGTTTTGGAATATTTGTCCTATTGAGCCTTGAGTGCAGTTTTGTATTTTTATTTTGCTAGTTTACAAACTGAATTATAGATGGCTTCAATGATCCACTCAGGAGAAGAAAAGCACTGTTAGATGTTAAAGAGACGAATGTGTGCACGTGCTAGGGAAGGTAGTGACGCGAATAAATAAGCTCACTAATATGGTTGTTGATGGTGCAGTATCTGTTGATTTATTAGGAATTTTTTTTACCAAAATATTGTTTAATCTGGTTAGTGTTTATATTCCTTCTGGAGAATTTTTAATCTTCAAATAACTGAACATGTTTTTTTGTGCAGATATATGGAAACTTTACCAGATGGTGTAATAATAGATTTGGATTATATAAAGCTTTGATAGGACACGTTTTAGTTTTTGGTATTGGATTGTGTATCAATAATAACAGGTTTTATCTAAATTGATTTTAATTATGCTTTTTGATTAATTGTTTTGTGGCTAGTGATAATTGGTATGTTTGGTCATGGAGTTTGTGGGGGAAGGTTTTATATTCTTCCATAGTTCTTTTAGTTCTCTTACCTTAGGAATGTAGTTGGAAGGAAACAAATAAAAACAATGCAGCTAGGAGAATAATAATTTGAATATTCAAAGAAATCATACGATATTATGGCTTGCAAAAATTTGGGAGTTGCAGTATTAAACTCGTGATTGTTTGGAGGGCACTTAAGGTGTTAATGTGCTGTAAATATGGGTACACAGCAAAATGTAGGTTTTATGTGGGCATGCAGTAAGTATTGGCTTTCACATACAGAACATATGTACATGGGATCTTTGTCCATGAATTTTATGGAAAAAGGGTATTTCATTCTTGATGGAACATAAGAAAAATGAGGTCCTTTTTCATTAAATTTAGGAATGCTAGGAAATAGCTATCCCACCCATCTAATTAACGGGAAATAGTTATGTTTTTATCATGATTGTTACCATGGGTTTGGTGCATGAACATTCTTAACAGCCGGTGCATGTTCTTATGGGAGGAGAATGCTAAGTATACTTTTTGCAATTGTTGGATTTATGGAAGTTTTACAGAACTTGCAAATGGTATGTTGGCATCATTAATATGCACAAAACAAGGTTTTTTTTTATTGAATTGATTACGTTTACTTTAGCTGGATCTTTTGAAAGTGGTATTGAAGTTATGTCTTGTGCATGACAGGTTGCTTCGTGAAATAAATTTGCATAACCAATTTGTTATGGATGAGTCTCAACTAAGTCCTCTCGTTTTCTTGTTCACTTTAGTCAAGCATACTGAATGTACTATGGTTGCCATATTTGTATGTCAGTAAAGGTTTCGAAATTACGTGTGTATGTATGTATGTATATAGCTTTGTAAAGTTTTTGGTTCATGAATCCCGATGGGACTGCCCTATTAAAATCTATCCTCTTTCCCCAACTGTATATCTATTAATGTATACAATTCTTTCCTTGGTAGGACTGTGTTAGGTGTCATGCTACTGGCTTCTTCCTCTTAAAATTTGAAGACCATAATCTAAGCTTATGTGTGTCCTTCATTCTGCATGATTTCCATATTAAACACACGAAGAGATACTAAAGTCATCTACTTTTAGAGTTTGCATTTTTTATATTATCTTATAATACCACTATGTTGTGGGTGTGGTGTACATTTGTAGACAGCGTTTAGGATCACAGCAACTGTGCAGGTATTAGAGTTTAACCATGCAGCACGAATAACGAAAAAGATCAAGTTAGTTGGTTACCCACGCAAGATCTTCAAGAAGACAGCTCTTATTAAAGACATGTTCACTTCAGATCTTAAAATAGCCAAATTTGACGGCGCATCTATTCGAACTGTTAGTGGAATTCGGGGGAAGGTGAAGAAGGTATGTTTGTTAGTTATAAAAATATTAATTTGAAGCCTTTTTTGCAATCTTCTTCTGGATTGTCTTAGATGCATTTGCTTGTTATATTTTTGTACTTTGTAAATTCAGCATTGTACGAACATAAAATTCGGTGAACATAGTGGACACAGAATAATTTTCTATAGTTAAAGGGTTTGATCAATGTCAAATTGTCAATGCTACAGTCTTGAGAAACAAGTTTTATTGCTATAGAACTCACTGTTTGCCTTGAAGGCTCGCCCCCAGCAGTAGAGAAATCTTGTACAAGATCCCTTTGTTGCTTTGTCTGCTTAGATCCCATGTCTATTTGTGAGTCTGGCTGACCACATTTGCTCGGAGTATATAGGGTATTTTGAACACAAGAAGAAGATGGAGGAGATCAAAGCAGGAGGTGTCGAGAGGTTGGCTACCCAGAATTCACTTGGTGGTCTTCTTATGAGTGTGTAATGGGGAAGGAGTAAGAAGATCCGCTGCACGTCATTCCTTCGCCAATCTAATAGTTAATTTATTTCCTGCACAAGACTTCAAATAGGCTCACGGAATTCATAAATGGTGGAAACCTGATTTGCACCTACAGTCTAAGGTGTACAATTATATATAGTACTATTCACATTTGTTGTGATTCTTTATGATTTACCTTGTATTTGTGTCATTCAAAGATTATTTTTTGGCTTATCTTGTAAAGGGCGATGAGCCATAAATGACATGGGAATCATATTATGCCAAACAAATATAATTAGTAGCGTCGCAAAAATAATGACCGTGCGTAGCACGAAAACCTCAACTAGTACCATTATATGCGAGGATGTTGATCCTCCCAAAAGGTAAGTCAGATTACCTGCATGTACAGAGAAATCTCGGCAGATCTGATTCTACAAAATAAGTCTCTCTCTCTCTCTCTCTCTCTCTCCATTTTGCCTTATCTTTCAGTTATCGAATCAAGCAAAACTTGTTGATGTCTGTGTTTAATGCGTTTCTATTGTTTCGGAGTGGATGTTTTTTCTTTTGTTTTCTTTTTTAACAACTTTGCTCGGCAGTTTACTGATAGATATTGTTAGTTTTGACTTCAGTCGTCCAGGACCCAGTAGCTTAATTGCAGATTTTGTGAGAAATCACAAAATCTGTGCTTGATTGCATGCAGTTATACCACTTAGGAGGGATTGAAAGTGGTGAATTAGTAATTTCAAAGCTTAGTTCTTGATAATTATGTTAGGGTTTTGCATAATTTGACTGCATAGATTTTGATCACAAATTATATAGGTTCGTGAAAGAGCACTTCCCTAATCCACACCTTTGAACCCAGTTGCTAAGGAAAAGGTGAAATTTATATACTACGTGAAAACAGCGAAGGGAGTTGATGATATTGCTTCCTTAGGTGGTTTGCTTCTATTTTGCTGTATTTGAGATGATGGAGATTATTTTTGTTGCCATTATTGGAGTGGGGCGGCACAAGAGTTTTCTTGACAGATCATCCTCTCTTGGAATGGAAGATTTATGCAGTCCATATAAAACAAAAAGCAGATAAAAGAAACCCAAAGTTTTCATAACCAACTGCTTTTACTTGGAATGACCCATGAGTGAATTTCCGCAAGGAACTGTCAAAGACGACTTGAGGAACTCAGCCAATAGTTTAGCTTGATTTCGACAGTAAAAATTCTGGGATCATTAGCCTAGAAAGCAACTGAAGTGCTTCCATAGTCCTAACCTAAAAGTGTTGCAATGTGGTAAAGAACTTCGTTTTCGTCATCCATGGCCCTCCATTCTGTCATCCTAAAGTGCCATGTGCCCAAAATAAATCCAATGTTTCACACACATGCATGTCACTGAAAAAAGTAGTCCTATTGATATACAAGTGGTTGCCGGTAAGAATTGATAGTATTTCCCCGAATGTTGGAAAAATAACCGAAAATTTTAAGATAATAACATTTGACATAATGACCATTGGTTTTGCCCACAATGGGAACTAGTTTAAATCTCCTTAGGGCTACTAGGGGCTTGTCCGACTGTTAATTTCAGAGCTTCGGGATTAATCGAGGTGCACTGCAACTCCCGGACACCCAGTTATCAAAAAAAAAAAAGAAGTTACTATGCAGTCAGCGGTGATGTCACTTATTTTATAGGATAATAACTTTTGTACTAGTCAACAATTAATCATCTTCTATCTGTATTGCACAAACTAAATTACATGTCTTAATCAATAGGTAGAATAATATATTCATAATGTTGTGTTGATAAAAATATATAAATAAATGAACTTGTACAGTGTTTGTGAGGTAATATGTAATTATACAATCTTTTTATATTATGATGGGGTCATTACATTTTTTAATGGGTTCAATTATACACCACTAAAAAAATATACTATAACAATATATTTCCCCCTTCAATAGGCTCAACTTACCTCACCAGTCCACATCTTCCACTTCAATGAATTTTATCATTTTTCTTCGCTTTCTGTTTTTCACCTTCTGTTTCTACTCCATGGATTTGCATATTCTGTTATCATTCTTCTATTTTTTTAGTTGTTATTACTTTTTTATTTTTTATTGCAGGACCTCTGCCGATGTAAAACACTACTCTCTCTCTCTCTCTCTCTCTCTATATATATATATATATATATATATATATATGTATATAACACGCATACATATATGCATATGGGTATGTATGTATAATTCATCACTAACATAATCTGTCTCCTTCCAATATGCTCTAACTTTTGAGGATTACTTGCCCCATTTCTATTGTACTTGTGTTTTTTTAGGAATAAAATTATGTTGTGTTCATTATAGAAAATAAAAAAATGAAAAATTATAAATAATTGCTAATATTGTTTGGTAATCAACTCTATTTTTGTTCTATTTCTTTTTGGTTTGGTTGGATGATTTTGAGTAATAGAAGTATGCACTGGATAACACACGTTACAAAGAGGAAGCCCAACCTATATAAGGTGGAGATATGGTTTCCTGTGGGTGATGTGCACTCTTCCTTATGAGCAAGTTGATGACTAGAGCCCTTTGATATATTTATACACATGGAATTGTTACAACAATTTTATGGAGTATGGAGGATTGAATATTGAGGATTGAATCTAGAGAGGAGACAACCCCTTCAATAGGACCATGTGAGTTGGGATATGTTGGTGTTGAGCAATTGGGTTTCTTCCATCACCATGAATTGTAGTTTGTTGTTCCGGTCTTTTGTTGACACGATTAGCAAGTATACCTTTCCAATTTCATCTACTTTGTTTGAAATTTAATTCCTATTTTGCACAACATGTTCGCTGTTTCTTTCTCTCTCTCTCTTTCTTTCTTTGAAATTTAATTCCCATTGTGGACAACATGAATGTGCTCTCTCTCTCTCTCTCTCTGTATCTTACTTTCCTTTTTCTGGTAAGATATTTTGGGCATTTACTATACTGCATTTGAGCCATTTTTCCCAACATCATCTCCTTTCGCTTTCTACTATTTTATCTTGAGTACCTTAGAATGAGAAACTGTTAACTTAGGGTAAGGTCATGGATGATTCGTAACTTTTGTGTTTGAACATCTACCGAGGCTTTAGAAAGAAGTGCACAACTGGGTTCGTATATAAATTTATCTGCACAAAAAAGATTAGGTATCCTGCAAATAAAAAAAATGATTTTTCTTCTTCCCCCCACCCCATAAATTTAGAAGGGGCAATATGTTTTTAGTTTCCTTTTTGCGGTTGATGATGATCCTTATGTGTTAGAGTTTCTACTTTCTAGCTACTCCTGAATGGCTGCAAATGAACAAACACTACTTACTGTCTTTGGTTCTTTCAATATTGATCGGCCTCAGGACCCATATACCGGAGGAGAAACGAGAGGAGACATCTTGATCTTCACTTCATTTATGTTCGGGGAGGATTTAGACCTCTAAAGAACATACCCCACTTCTCAAATAAGTTAGTTGCTAGTGAATTCTAATTTTTGTTACGAAGAGGCTTGAAAAAAGATATATGTTGTGAACCCATTCCCTTATGGGCGCGGGAATGGGATGGAGAGAATGGTCCCCGACTAAGGACGGAGGGATGACTTAGTGAACAAAATTTGGTTCCGCCATGACCTGCTCATGCCATTCCTACTAATGTTAGCCCTTCCTTTTTCCTTCACTTTTTAAAGTTAAATTCATATTAGCTTAAGCTGTATGATGTCTTTCACTCCTCTAATGATTTCTTCCGATGAGGATAATTATGGCATTTTACCCATTTATTTTTTTTGACAAGTAAAAACAGCGAAAAATTGGTAAATAGTCCAATTTATAGGCTGTTTACTGTATTTCATCAAGCATAAGATTTTTCAACGAGTAAGGTCCATCCTCATAAAAGTTTTAACGTGCAAAGTACTTTTAGGACAAAAATACCATAGAACAGATAAATTTACCTGTGTCTTTTCAAAATATATATAAAGAACACAGATAAATTTATCTGTCTTTTATTGAAAGTACGTGTAAAGAATAAAGATAAATTTATCTGTCTTATTAAAAGTACGTATAAAGAATACAGATAAATTTATCTGTGTTTTTTCAAAACATGTATAAAGAATACAGATAAATTTATCTGTTAGGTATAAATAAGTATACATATAAATTTATCTGTTTACATTATCTATTATGCATAAATATGTAAATAGATAAATTTATCTGTTTGCATAATAAACAGATGAATATCAAACAGATAAATTTATCTATTTGTTATACAAAACAGATATATTTATCTGTTTGCCCCGTATTCTCGAGAGAAATCATGCAATTGGACCTTGCGCGTTAAAATTTTTGTTGATAGACCTTGCGCGTTAAAACTTATTTTTTTGGACTTTTGGCTAAAATCCCCTAAAAACAATTTGAAGCATTGAGGTTAATTTGTATAGTTAGAAGGGAAACGTGGCTGAGGATCGTAGATTTGACCATGAAGACGAAAATAGATGCTTGTTGTTATTGACTTCTGGCTGCCCATTCAGCTTTATGAAGCTGAAGGTGGAGGAAAAAATACGAGAGAGCAAACCTCAGGAGGCTTGCATCTACAACGATCGTAAGAACGACTCGAAAGACAACCCCTGCCCCGGGCATTAAGGAAATGCAGCCCAACAAAAAATGGTGGGAAGACCTTGTACATAAAGTGAACGGACCTAAAACACCTCTTGAAACACAAAAACCAAAACCTCTATATCAAAAATCACTATTGTTAGAGTTTACTTAGTTTATTTCTATTATAGTTTATTAAGTTTATTTCTTCTATATTTAACTAGGTAGTTTTGTAATTACTCTTATATGTGTGTGTATATATATATATATATATATATATATATATATATGTTGTAGGGTATAGAAGCTATTTTGAGTTTCTTGATTCTCACTCTAATTCTCAGTTAGTCTCCCTGTCTTTCTACCTTCTTTTCTCCCCCCAACCCTAATTCTCCTTTTTTACAATTCAACTACTACAAAACCAAGGAATGTACCAAAATCATAGTTTGCATTTTACCCATTATCCTCTTCTCATCTTGTGGTAAGTTACATTGCATCTTATCCTTAAGCCTCCTTCCAAACAAGAAATAGTAAATTACATGTAAGGTCATGGATATAGGTGATTGAGGTGTGGTTCTGATGGTTGAACTTTTGTAGAGGCTTTAAATGAACTGATGGTTGAACTTTTATAGAGGCTTTAGAATGAATATGTACAACTGTCATTGTCAAGTAAACTTATCCTGCACAAAAAATAGTTGGTATCCAAATTACTTTATGTTTTATTTTTTGTAGTTTTAGAAACAACAATTTTTTTGGGGGGTATCCTGCACAGAAAAGAGTAGGTATCCAAATCATATATATAAAATATTTTTTAGATTTTAGAAATAGCCAAATTTTATTGGTTGTCCTTTTGCCATTGGTGATGCATCTTTTTTTGTTTTTTTTGTTTGTTTCTTGGGCAGGTTATGAGACAGAATAGTTGATGGATGATGATTCTACAGGTGGATAAAATGGATTCTGCTTCATCATGGGAGCTTGCCCAACGACTTTATGACAAGGTATCTAATTTTCTTGTCATTAGAATCAACTACCTCCACTCCCCTGAATTTGTTGTTTGTACTTCTCACATATGCTGAAGTAATTCTATTTAGTATCTCTGAGACTTAAATAAAACAAAATGTGAATTCTGGTTCAATATGGTTAACTGAATTGAGAAGAAACGACCTGTGTGCATGTGTGCATGCGCATCATGCATGTTTGGTGTGTCTATCACATGTCTTGTAGTTATTTTTGGAATTTAGTTCATGTCTTTCTACCTTATATATTCGTTGCTGAGAGAAATAACTTGTTGCTTTACTTGCTTCTCAACTCTGGAATAATATTTTCTTCAGTGTCTTTGGTATTATGAATTTTTTTTTTCAGTAAAAATTGGTCTGTTCATCCATTTTTTGCTAAAGCCAGTGGTATGTCTGTATTTGATACTCATTCGCTTCAGATTTTTTATTGGAGAATGTATGAAATGATATGGAATGTTTGTTGGGACTGCAGTAATCATATTCTACATGGTTCCTATGACTAAAAACACTCTCTAATAGTCCAGATACAAATGTAAGGAATGTACAAGTAGTGTATGCTTCCTAAAGTGCTGTCAAATGGGGATACGTATCGTGTATCATTTTATTAATTTTATTTATCACGTATCGTATCGTATATCGTATTGTATCATTATGCACTAGAAGCTCATCACTATCTTAAGCATCCAATCAATGTAATGGGTAACACATGGAGACCAATATCAATGCATGGTTTTATTCGATCCTTTACCTTAGAGAGCAAAGTGGTTTGTTTTTCCTTTGCTCACAAATTTATCCATTGTTCCTCCTTTTGATTTAAAATTTTCATTTTCTTCAAAGGAGTCCACAAAATCACCACCAATACTATTTCTTTGTTTCAACTCATTAATAATTTTGAAAAGACTTTCATAAAATCTTACAAACATTTTGCACAAAATGCAACATTTTTACGAGTATGAGCTAGGTGATGTTTCATTCGAATAATGTTGCTTGAATATTTATTACCACAATAATTATATCTCAATTTTAATCTAGTGTTATCTACACCATCATCATCTACTTGCTCATTAACACATACATAATGATCCTGAGTAGGCTTGGTAATTTTCCTTCTATATTTCCTCTTTGGTGGAGGCATAATATCAAGGTCCAATTGAAAATTAGAGACAAAAAGATGGTGAGAAGATTTATTGGTTTATGGTAAACGTGAGGTGTTTCGCACAACATTGGTAAGAAGACTTGTTGATTGGACCAGAAGCAACAAACCACCACAGTAGAGGCGACTTCAAACAAATACCAAAACTATTCACAGAAATCTGCTTGGACAACAGAGGTAACTTAAATTTGTTGCACAAAACAGGTTCAAAAAAACCTAGGCGCTAATGCAACTTTGTTTCGTCGACTTTCCAATTTTCGAACAGAGGTGACTTCGTATCTTTGATTATGACTTCGTTTCTTCAGCAAACAACCCTATATGCGACTTCAATTCTTCAAGAAGTAACAGGTTGCGAATGAGATTGGGAAGTCAAAAGAATAGAAAGCTCAGATTTCATTTAACACACTTATTGTATTATACAAATCGTATTACGATTTCTGTTCTAATCTCACGCCAAGAATTTGTTTCTTAGGATTTCTATTCTAAGCACAAGCGAGTTCCCTCAAGTGAGCTTACTAGCGTAAACCAGTGCAAACAAACGAACGAACCCTTAATACGATACGTTATATAATTCGTGTAGATGCATAGGCAATACACTACATAACCCGTATCTTATGATTTTGATAACACTACTTCATAACACTTGTAAGCACGCATGCATAATGTGGCACACATGCTGTATAAGAAATAGATATCATTGGAGTTGAGTGTTGGGAGTTTAGCTCTCTCTTATTTATACCCACTTTCTCCTTCGTTATGCATTGGTTCGAAGTGCAGTTCAAAGGGGTTGATGTAGGATTTTGAGGTTGGTATGATGTAGGGATTTGAGGTTGGTATGTTGTGTGGAGTAGGGTTGTTCAGCTCGCACTTTCTCTATACTGAAAATATACTGTTTTTTAAGGGTGCTGAGCCAGGTCATTTGGGTTGTCTTTAGTATGTTCTTTGCTTTTAGGTTGTGTTATGCCTCCTGGTGTATTTAGCTAAGTATGAGATTATCTCGGTTGGCGACATTCTTAATACATGGAGCCTGGCTAGTATTTTGGGTTGTATTGGGGCCCTCTCAATAACTTATCTAGGCCTACCGTTAGGGTCACCTTTTAAGGAAAAAATTGCTGGGGATGGGGTGTTGAGGAGCTTTCGAACGAGATTGAGTGAGTGGAATCGTATTATCACTCTAAGAGTGTAGGTTCACTCTTTTTAGTAGTACTTGTTTTAGCCTTACGACCTATTTTATGTCATTTCAATTGATGTTGGGTTGGGTGGTTAGGAAGTTAGAGAGAATCTGGGAGAGTATAGAGAGGAAGAGAAATGTATTGATTTTATCATTTCCTCGAAAAGAATTCCCCCTTCTCCCACTTATGTTATTTGAGCTTCGTTTGTTTCCTCGCTTACATTTCAGTTCCCTTCACCGAGATTAGAGACCTCAGACGGTAAATTGGTATAATTGTTCTTTTTTTCATCGAAGTCGTAGTAGTAGCATTTTAAATTAGATAATTCTCGGACAAGTAACAACTACTAGTAATATTTGGCATCACGCCAGCTAAGGAAGAATTCTTATTGCTTAGAACGCCAAAAAGAAGTAGCTAAATTCGATCCTTCCCCACCATACTCATTCGGGAGCCAACGAGTACTTATAATCATAAGCATTGCTATTTCTTATGAGTTGATATGGGGAATGACTTCAAGTATCACTTGGTGGATTGAAGTAAGGTTTGTTTTCCGATAAAGGATGGAGTCTTGGCATTATGAGGTTGTTCTGCTTTAATTCTTTTTGGGAAAGTGGTTGTGGAGTTTTGCTATTGATATGAATTTTATTAGAGGAAGGTTATTCAGTCCAAGATGGGTCCTTCAGGGGTGGAAGGCTTACGGTCATATCTTTCTACAAGTGCTTATTGTTGATTCGTAGCCCCCCCCTCCCCCCCAATGGATTAGTGTTTAGAAGGTGAGAGTTCTTTTGAATATGTTTTTTTTTTTTGGTTGGCTTAATGTGCACGAAAAGAGTCTCACTATTGATAACTTTATTTGGAGGGAACATGTGTTGATAAATGGGTATTGTTTGTGCAAGGATGGGGAGACACTTGCTCATCTTCTCATCTTCTCATTCATTTTGACCTTGTGAGGGAATTGTGAGCATTTGTTCTATTCCTTTGTCCTGTAGATTGTTTTTTTCGAGAAGCAGGTTGCTGGCGTGTTGTTGGCGTTTCGATGGGTCGGAGGGGAGAAGAGTGCCAAGGAGTAGGAGGAGGGCGTTTGTGTGAGATGTGGTTTCCATAGGTGGAACGGTGTTTTGACGGGTCCACTACCGTGCTTGGCTGGTATTTTGATGGGTTTAAGGGAATGCCATGGTTGGTGTTTTGATGGGTTTAAGAGAAGGCCACCTCTATACTGGATCTCCCATCAATATAAAAGGGCATTAAGGCAATGCCACTAGTTCATTTTTTATTTCCTTTTATTTTTGTAATTAACTTCCTTTTTTTGGGAGCTCTTGTATATTGGTGGCATTCTCTAAATGCCCTTTTTATAGAGTCTTATTTTCTTATAAAAGAAAATAAAAAAACTCTCTTAGTGGGATGAGTGAAGTGGTTCATTTTAATGTGGATCACTTGGATTTTTTTCGAGGGTCCTGGACAGTCATTATTGGCTTTCGAAGTTTGTTGCTTTATTTTGATTTAGCCTTGTGTAATGCTTTGTTTATGCCCAGCCCATGCTTTCCCTCTTAGTGGGGTTCGCTGGGGATGAAGTATACCCGTTGGATTCAATCTAACTGCCAGTTACCATGGGATATGGACGCACAAAGCTTTCAAAGATGCTAACATTAATTTACCCTAAAAAAAAAAAGATGCTAACATTCCTGGTTGCAGGTAGCCCGTCAGCATATAATGTTATCCTTGGCAGAACAACACTCAATCAATTTCGAGTTATTACATCTACATATCACGTGCTGGTCAAGTTCTTAGGCGAGCAAGGGATTGATTATGCTTGTGGAGATCAGCTGTCAACCCTATGCCACTTCCCTCAAGGAGCGTACCTCTAAGGAAGCACTAAACATAGAAGAGATGAAAGTTAGAAGCGAGAAAGATCCGAGAAGGGTGAGAGCCGGCAGAGGAATTGGAAGAAGTCTACATAGATGAATTTGACCACACCAAAACATTGAAAATAGGTGCTCAGTTGCCAGAAGACCTCAAAGGACCTTTAAAGGAATTTCTCTCACATCACAGAGATATTTTCGCATGGTCCAACCAAGGCATTGACCCAATCATTATGGTTCACCGACTGAACATGGATCCAAAGGTGAAGCCGATCAAGCAGAAGCAGAGGGTGTTTGCTCAATAAAGAAATGAGGCCATTAATGAGGAAGTGACTAAATTGAAGGTGGTAGGCTTCATTAAGGGGATCACATACCCTTAATGGTTAGCCAACGTCGTAATAGTCAAGAAGGCAAATGGGTAGTGGAGGATGTGCATTGATTTGACAGATCTAAACAAAGGTTACCCGAAGGACAGCTGCCCCTTACCCTATATTTATCTCTTCGTAGACTCAATTGAAGGATATGGGCTGCTTAGCTTCATGGATGCCTTATTTGGTTATATCCAAATCCTTATGCACGTACCTGATTAGGAAAAGACGACGTTCATAACCCCACGGGGACTCTATTGTTATAGAGTCATGCTTTTTGGGCTCAAGAATACAGGTGCAACCTACCAACGACTGTTCAATTCAATGTTCGAGAAACAGATTGAGAGGAACTTAGAAGTGTATGTCGACGATATGCTTGTCAAGAGTAAGAAAGCTGATCAACACTTGGATGATTTGACAGAAGTATTCATGGTCTTAAGGAGGTACGATATGAAGCTCAACACAGCAAAATGCACTGGGGTTTCATGGTTAGCCAAAGAGGAGTCGAGGCTAACCCAGACAAAATTAAAGCGATTTTAGACATGAGTGCACCCAACAATACCAAAGAAGTGCAGAGATTGGCAGAAAGGGTTGCTGCCCTTATTCGTTTTGTTTCCAGAGCAACGGATAAATGTCTACCATTCTTCAAGACTTAGAGAAAGCATTTCATTTGGATGGAGGAGTGTGAATAGGCTTTTGCGGTGTTGAAAGAATACCTATCTAAGTCTCCACTTCTCTTAAATCTTATCTTGCATGAAGAGCTATAGCTATATTTGGTAGTGTCCATAATGGCTGTGAGTTCGGCACCAATCAAGATAGATCAGGGACAGTAGAAACCGGTCTACTATACTACGCGAGCTTTCCAGGACAGAGAGAGCAGATATCCCGAGATGGAGAAGTTGGCTTTTGCACTTGTCACGTTAGCAAGAAAGCTTAGACTGTACTTTCAAGCCCCTGCCGTAGTTGTTCTCATTGACCAGCCACTAAGGAAGATACTGCAAAAGCCTGAAGCTTCTGGAAGATTAATACAGTGGTCATTCGAGTTGAGTCAATTCGATATGGAATATAGACCACGCGCAGCGTTGAAAGGGCTGGCAGTGGCGAATTTTGTAGCAGAGTTCCCCTGGAGGTCCTAGTCAGACCAGACCAACCTAAGGAGATAGCACTAGAGACCAACGTAAGCACAAATGAAAAGGATGATCAGCTTAAGATCATCCTTGGAAAGAACCTTGGACAGTTAACATCGATGGATCAGCGCCAAAGAAGGCGTGGGGACAAGGCTTGCTCATCATATCTTCCCTAGGAGATCGAATTAGACATGCCTTTTGACTCAATTTTCGAATAACCAATAACAAAGCGGAATACGAAGCGTTACTATGGGGGCTTAGAGTAGCAAAAGCGTGCGGAGCAAGCCAGGTTCTAATCAACACGGATTCCTAGTTGGTGGCACATCAAACTAGTGGGACATACGAAATAATAGGGGAAGGATTAAACAGTACAAGTTATTGGCAGAAGAATTATTCAGAGGATTCCGGCAAGTGAAGCTCCAACAAATCCCACGAGAAAACAATAAGGAGGTTGACCAACTGGCACAACTAGCTTCCTCTGACAGAACAAGCATGGACATAGATGTTATAGTGGAAACGGTAAATCACCCAAGTATAGGATGTCAGTTTGACTAGCAAGAGGTAATGGAGATTCAAAGCATACTTTGGGCTCAACCTATCCTAAGATACTTGGAAACTGGAGAATTCCCTGAGGATAGGAAGGAGGCCAGAAAATTGAAGTTCCGAGTAGCACGATACATCATCTTAGAGGGAATACTCTATAAAAGAGGCATCTCAATGACATATCTACGCTGCGTATCGGAACATGAAGCCTTATATGTGCTCAGGGAGGTCCACGAAGGAGTTTGTGGAAACTATTCTAGGGTAAGATCTCTAGTCGGCAAAGTGGTCCGAGCAGGATACTATTGGCCAACCATGCTACAAGACGCGAAGATCTTCGTAAAGAAGTGTGATAAGTGCCAGCACTTTGCAAATGTGACCAGACAACCGTCATCTGAGCTGATAGTTTTGACCAGTCTGTGGCTGTTTGCACAGTGGGGGGCTGGACATTATAGGACTGCTACCTATGGAGAAGAAGCAGATGAAACTTTTGGTAGCCACAATTGATTATTTTACTAAATGGGTAGAAGAAAGCCGTTTGCAAAGATCACCGAGGCAAATGCCACTCAATTCTTTTGGAAGTCCATTGTATGTCGTTTCAGCGTCAAGGGTTCTGGTCATAGATAATGGCAAACAATTTGACAATCATGACTTTAAGAAATTATGCCGGGAGCCCAACATTCAAATAC
This sequence comes from Heliamphora exappendiculata, assembly GCA_034768845.1. Lineage (NCBI taxonomy): Eukaryota > Viridiplantae > Streptophyta > Magnoliopsida > Ericales > Sarraceniaceae > Heliamphora > Heliamphora exappendiculata. The sequence goes on from JAOTRH010007852.1 coordinate 15,072, forward strand.
ACTTTGCTTCCCGTGTTCATCCACAATCTAATGGTCATGTGGAAGTCACCAACCGAGCACTTCTCAAGATTATTAAAACTAAGCTGGAGAGTTCGAAGGGGTATGATTAGAGGAGCTCTCTAACATGCTTTGGGCTTATCGAACTATAGCTCGAACACCAACAGGGGAAACTCCATACATGCTCACTTCTGGCCATAAAGCAGTAATTCCGGTGGAAAAAGATCTGACCAGTGCTAGAGTGGAACATTTCGACCAGCAGATGAATGACCAGGAGCTCAGGTTGGAGCTAAACCTTATTGAAGAGGTTAGAGAGAGATTGACAGTTAGAATGGCCATTTATCAAGAGCGGATGCGAAGATATTACAACTCCCACGCGAAGGAAAGAAAGTTTAGCCCAGGGGACCTGGTCCTCCGAAAAGTTGTCTTAGCTACTAAAAACCCATCTAATTGGAAGTTGGGGCCGAACTGGGAGGGACCTTATGTGGTAAAGCTTTAATGTGGCAAAGGGGCATATCGACTTCAAACAATTGAAGGGAACGACTTAATCCACCCATGGAATGTTGAACATCCGAAAAGATATTATCCTTGAAAATGGTGTCGTTTTGAGCAATGTATCGAAGATCACTTGGTTTTGAATAAAATGGAGGTTATTCAGTTTTAAAGATATTGTCATGTTAAATTTTTTTAAAGAATGTATCTGCTTCCCCCAAAACTGTGCAGCCCCAAAGGTTAGAGGGCAAAGGCAGATCACAAGATGATCGACCTCCAATTATTGAAGAGTCTAGACCTTAAGGTCAAAGGGAAAAGGCAGATCACAAGATGATCAGCCTCCAACTATGGAAGAGCTTAGATCTAAAGGTGAGAGGGCAAAGGCAGATCACAAGATGATCGGCCTCCAATTATTGAAGAGCCTGGACCTAAAGGTCAGAGTACAAAGGCAGATCACAAGATGATCGGCCTGACCTAATGGTTAGAGGGTAATGGCAGATCACAAGATGATCAGCCTCCAACTATTAAAGAATTCGGACCTAAAGGTTAGAGGGCAAAGGCGGATCACAAGATGATCAGCCTGAAGAGCTTGGACCTAAAGGTTAAAGGGAAAAGGTAGATCACAAGATGATCAGCCTCCAATTATTAAAAAGTCTGGATCTAAGGGTCAAAGGGCAAGGGACAGGAATAAGTTGACCAACCTCCACAACTTCTACAATGAAAAGCATGAACCTAAAGGGTCAACATCGGGCCACCAACACAAGACATTGTGGATAAACAGAATATGATCAAAAAATGTATAAGCACTTTGAAATGGCAGATGATCGTAGAATATTCGACATAAAGAAAATATAAGAGCATTCAATCATTTATTTGAAGAATTGAAAAATGTTCAGAATCAACCAACGACATCAACAAGAAACTGTGAAAATGTTGTTTGGGCTACAAATTTTGTTCCAGAGAAAAAGCAAAGGGAAGGTGAAGAATAAAGATTTAAAGGCCACTAGGTGGCCCAGATTGAATCTCCTCCTCAGCCTCGCTAGCAGGTGGAGTCCGTCCATCATGGATGCATCTTCTTCTTCAGGCTTTATCTGGGAGAAATCCTGGTCAGGGAACATGCTTTGGAGCCTTGAAACCGTTCTCCCATGGCTTAACCATCATGACCCTCATGTCAAGAAAGTTCATGTGGTCAGCAATAATCTAGTCGGTTGCTCCAGATTTCTTGAACTCCTCCACCTTAGTAGCCTGCTCAGAGGCGATTGAATTCTCCATGGATTGATATTCGAATTGAAACTCGTCAAGTTGGGTTTACTGGTCCTTCATCTGCCCCAGAATCTCCTCCTTCTATCTATCCAACCCTTGATGACCTACTTCGCCGTAGCCAGATTAGCCTTGAGAACCAGCATTTTGTTCTTCAGAGGCTCAAATTTCTCTTTTAGAGATGTTCTGACCAGCTGAAAAAAGCTTTTTCTTTGTGGATCCAAGCGAGGTGTGGCTCTTCTTCAAGCACAGAGCCATATGATGGCCCAGTGCAATGGTCTGAACATAGAAAAAGAAACATATAATCAGTAAAGAGTCAAGAGCGGGGCAATTATATAACCAATAAAATAGAAGGGCAAGAATAGACTCAATAGAGAGTAGCAGGTATACCTTGGCCGCTTCCTGGTGATAGCGGTCAATCAGAGCTTTGATATTGAACGCGTTCATCGCATCCTGGTCACAGGGTGGAATAACACTTTCAATCATCTTCAATCCCATGTCCCTCTCCATGAAAACAGAGGACACGGGGACCTCTTGAGCACCCTCAGAAGGAGAGAAAAAAGAAGGGACGACTTCTTTTCCCTTATTCTGATTAAAAGTAGTTGCTCCATCATCTGGGCTTGTTCCCAGATTGGGAATGTTTCCCTTTGGAGGAAGGACGACCTGACTTCCTTCTCGGGCAACATCAACAGCATTGGCAGAGCCATTACTAGGAACGTACTCCTTAAAATTTGAGATGTCGAGGTCCTTTTGGTGGTGGGTCATAACCCAAGGTTTTTTCTTAGGCAGGAGGAGTGGCTAAGCTGCTAGTTTCCTGAGCAGCCCTTTAGTCCTTCAATTCGTTTAGCCTCTTAAAAGCTTCCTTGTCCACTCTTCCCATTGCTCCTGCAAAAACAGACGTTCGTCAGTTCAGCAAAACCAGTAAAGTAAACAGGAAAGTAGAACTAGAAAAGCTTATAGAAGAGCAACGTCACAAAATAAAATTACAATGGTTCACCTTCCTTTCTAGAAATCTCCTCAGCCTCTGCGTCACGAAATAATTTTAACGCATCAAAGAAAGGTTCAGGGCCCAGGAGATACTCACTTAGACTGTCTGAGGTGACCAGGGTTGACCATCTCCATTCCTCGATGGATAGAGTTGACTGGATTCTCTCTTTCTCCTCCTCGGAGATATCAAGACTCCTTGCACGACCTAAAGACAGACGCCCATAAATTAAAGTAAGACCTCCAATATGAAAAGAAAATAAAGAGGAGAAAGAAGAAATCAGGAGGTACTAACGTAACTAACCATCCTTTTTTGGATTTTCCCAAACTCTTGGAACCCGAGGAGTAGACTCGTCCACATCTTCCTAAGATTGAAACTCCCAGCCATCTCCTGAGACAAAGAAGAAACGGCTTTTCCAACCCTTGTTCGCAAAGGGTAGGCCGGTGATCAGACCACGCTTGTCATAGGCCTAGAAGCTGACGAAGCCGAATAACGTCTCCACTGGTTTATAGCACCAAAGGAACTCCTAAAGGGTCCAGGAAAATTTTTGGTCACTGAAGACCAACTACAGCTACAGGACAATACATTCAATGAGAATCCCCCACGCATTGGGGGCCAATTTCCTTGGAGCAATCTCTAAAAACTGTAGGATCTCCCTCACGAGTCGAGGTATAGGGAAGCAAAGTCCCGCCTGAAAAGCCCCTTCGGTAAAACATATCTCCCCTAGCAAGTCCGAGCAGGCCCGCTCATCCGGACCAGGGGCCCTCAAATGGACTAGGCTCGGTATCTAAAACTGTAGTAAAAACCAACCAAGTTTGAAAACTTTGAAAGTCGAAGTTATCCCCTCTGCGGTGAAGGGTACATGGAGGCGGCTAATGGTACAGTATGGGCGGCGAAGAAGAGTCTCTTGGCGAGCGTTCCTAGATACAGAGGTTTCTAGTGAAGGCAATTCCTCTCCTGCCAAGGGAGTTGGAGGGACAGGCTCACTACGACGAGAGCGTCGTTGAACTAATCTATCTTCTGGGGCTTCCATAGACGAACTCTCATCCCTAAGAGAAAAAAAAAACGGAACTGAGGTTCGAAGGGGAACAGAGCTCAAGGGTAGTGGGCAAGGTATGTCAGCGTGGGGGGGAAGCTGTGTTTGTAGGATATAATCGGCGATGGGCGTGGTACTCGAAGTAGAGGACGACTCTTTGGCGTTTGGAGCGTTATTGAGATGCCTCTGCTTAATCTCTAGAAGGGAAGATTCCACCTCGTTAGAATCACTCGACAAAATAATTCGTCTCCTACCATTGAACATAAGTCTTAGGCTTCGATTAGCAACTAGCTTAAAAGCTAACTTTCTTGCTTTTTTGCGTTTTTAGTTAAAAAAATAAATTGGGTTAAAAGTAGATTGTTTGGTAACAGTTTTTAAACTAGCTTTTTTGAAGTTGGTTGCTTAAGTAAAAAACTAACTTTTTTTTCTTTTTGTTCAAAGTGGATAATTTTACCCTTCTATATATTTGATATTAACAAGTATTTGTAGTTGGTAGTGATAGTAAATAAATTATGAATAAGGGGTATTATTGTATTTTGAAAGTAGTGGGTGTTTGAATAGAATATTTTGAAAGTTTGTGTTTTAATTTGACTTTTTGACTTTTTAGCTTTTTTGCCAAACGGGACAATCTTAGATTTTGGCGTTTTTATTCCAAAAGCCAAAAAGTTAAGGTTTCCAATCAGGGCCTTAATTTGGGCAATAATTAGGATTCCTGGGGTTCTTAAGGAATCAGAAACGAAAAGCCCGCAAAATCGAAATCCTAATTACGGCGGGAAGTGTGGGTGAAGTAAGATGAGCAAATTTAGAAGAAAAGGGATTCTATTGTAGAAATCGAAAGGAAATCAAGAACAAGTAACAAAGAGGAGAAAGAATTACCTGGTTTCGAGACCTAAAGTAAGAAGTAAGAAGGGTTGTGGTGAAAACTATCCGGGCTCGGAGTTTCGACTGCGAATCTTCTCTCTTTCTCGCAAAAGTACTCAGAATACAAATGAGTTCCTCTCTTGTGATTTAAAAGTTAAATATAGGCGCTTAGAATATCGATGGTCAGGATCACCTCAAAATTGATATTATCTACGGTTCAGAGAAGACACCCAAAGGTTGTAACGAAGGCAATGCGATGACTGAAATGTGGCGTCACGGTACGCACGCCGTCCCTTGAAAACCGTTGTTGTGCCGTACCCTCTTCTTGGAAATCCCAAAAGCCACCTGCCAGCAATCATGGTGTAGCTGCCATACTATAAGGGAAATAATCAAGACTCCCTTTTCTAACGTACGCCCCATCAGAAATGTTTTAAGAGATTCCCAAATTGTGCACAAAATTGAGCAGTCTACTATGCATATTCTTAACCGTGCACGCTCAATAAAGTGCACCGATCAAGAATAGGTGACCAGTGATAGAGATAAAGAAAATATAACTCAGGCTTTACAACGGCCTAGCTTGAAGTAGGTCGAACCCACTTAATCATGGTAATTATCCATCTAAGCAGCTACAAATGGACCAACCAGAAGGGCCTAGCCGGCTATTTGAGCTATCGAGCGAGACCTAATACCCGGCTAGCCTTGTATTTTCCTGATCAGCCTTCGACCACCTTTATTGCCTGTTCAGCCTTCACGCTGATCAGACTTAGTGCGTAGCCTACGCAGCGCGTGGCTTAGGTTGGGGAAGCGCAACAATATGATCCTAACGGCCTGCACACGGAATATTTGCCACGTGTATCAGAAAACAGATAAAACGATGTAACAGAAGGAAAAGCTACACATTCTAGAATTCTTCTAACTGTCTCTCTTGCTTGGCTACTACTCCACCTAAGAACTAACTTAATCGTCGGAGGGGACCAGTTGAAAAACACTCAGGCGCCCTTCTTAACGGTTCTTTGATCCATTTCAGGTTCAATCTCGACCATCGTAGATCATCTAGGAAGTGCGCATCATTAGTTGCAAAAAGAAGCATCTCTGATCACTGAATGACGACTTGTATTTATATGTTTGTAAAAAATGAAGTTGAAAGATAATGGCAAGTGGCAACCTTGGCGCATCGGTATGAACTAAGAACACGATGCTGTGGGCTTGTAAAACTTGTTGATTATGACCATGGTTCAATGCAACTGAATTTTGGAATAAAAGCTCTAGTTTTAAAAAATTAGTGACAATATTTTTGCCTAAAAGAATGTGATTGACCAATGCAACTAGGAGCCTGTGATTTTTAGATTTGTTTGCTAAATCACCCTTTGTTAGGGATATCTGCCTTACATACTTTTCATCTTAATTTGTTTAGAGACACAATAAATGTCCAGTGAAGTTTTAAAATTCATTTACTATTTGTTAGTCCGTTTCTATATGAGTAAATATTGTCTGTGCGATACTTACCATAAAAAATAAAAGGAAATTTATTGTGACGATAATGTAAAAGAGAATAATCTATTATCAGAAAAAACTTAGCCTCTCAATTAGAGAGGTCCACTATATATACTAATTACAAGGATATAGCAAAACTCTAATGGGTTCTTATAGCTAACGGGCTTATGTACAGATATAATATATGCACATCTCATAATATCACTAACACTCCCCTCAAGCTGGAGCATAGATGTCAATCATGTATAGCTTGTTACAAATATAATGAACTCAGGGACCCACTAATGACTTAGTAAAGATATCTGCGAGTTGTTCTGTTGTCTTCACATGACCCAATGTTATAATACCCTTTTGACATTTTTCAAGGACAAAATGACAGTCAACTTCAATATGCTTTGTCCTCTCGTGAAATACTGACTTATTATCGATATGCATAGCTGCCTGGTTATCACACTACAATCTTGTAGAGTCTATCATATGCATGCCAATTTCTTCTAAGAGCTGTCGTGTCCACATAACGTCAGTAGTTGCCATTCCCATGGCTCGGTACTCAGCTTCAGCACTCGACCTCGCTACAACATCCTGTTTCTTTCTTCTCCAAGAAATCAGATTCCCTCCAAGAAATATAGAGTATCCTGAGGTTGATCGCCTATCACTAGGAGATCCCGCCCAATCTGCATCCGAATATCCCTCCAAGTTGAGGTGTCCATGATTCTTGAAAACCAGTCTTTTACCAAGATTAGTTTTCAAGTATCTCAGTATACGAAGCATCGTCTGCTAATGATTTGTTCTTGGAGACTCCATGAACTGACTCACCACACTTACCGCAAAGGCAATGTCTGGACGTGTCATGGTGGTGAGATAATTCAATTTTTCCACTAGCTGTCGATATCTGTCTGGATGAGAGAACAACTCACTATCATCGTCTTTGCCCAACTTTTGACCCGGATCCATAGGAGTCGTACTGTCTCTGCTTCCCTGAAACCCTTCCTCAGATAGAATGTTAAACACATATTTTCGTTAGGAGAAAAAGATACCATCTTTCTTCTGTGCTACTTCCATGCCAAGAAAGTACTTTAGGGCCCCCCAAATCTTTGGTTTAGAACTGGCTCTATAGGAAGGTCTTCAGATTACTGATCCCAGCAGTGCCATATCCTGTAATCACAATGTCATTAACATACACAACTAGTAGAAGAAGTCCAGGTCCCGAGCGATGGTAAAAGAAACTCGGATCTTTCCCACATTGGTGCAAACCAAACGTCTAAGCCACCGAATTGAATCGACTAAACCAAGCCAGTGGGGATTGTTTAAGGCCATAAAGGGAGCGTTTGAGGCGACATACTTTCCCAGTCTCCCCCTGAGCAACAAATCCCAGAGGTTGTTCCATGTAAACTTCTTCCTGTAGATCGCCATGTAAGAAAGCATTCTTGACGTCGAGCTGATGCAAGAGCCAGCCACGGGTAGCAGCTAAAGAAATGAGCAAGTGGACAGACGTCATCTTAGCCACGGGCGAGAAGGTATCAAAGTAATCCACGCCATAAGTCTGAGCATAGCCCTTGGCCACCAAGCGAGCCTTCAACCGGGCCAACGAGCCCTCAGGGTTGACCTTAATAGTGTAGACCCACTTGCAGCCAATAGCGTGTTTATTAGGAGGAAGGGGAACGAGCTCCCAAGTCTGATTATATTCCAAAGCTGCCATTTCTTCTTCCATAGCCTGGCGCCAGCCAGAAGCAGTGATGGCCTCTTGCAATGTCCTGGGAAGAGACACAGAATCTAGGGTAGAAATCAAGCACTGAGTAGAAGTAGAAAATCCCTTATAGAATTGCACATAAAGAGAATTGTCACGACATTGGCGATAACTCTTACGATGAGCAATAGGAGCAGTACTTACAGTCTCAGGTGAGGATGAGGTGGGATCCGGCGACGGGATGATTGGCTCGATAGAGGCTGCGGGAGTAGGCTCATCATCGTGTAGAGATTCCGGACTAGGAGTTGGAGCCTGCACTGAAGTAATACGATATAGCAAGAAATCAGCATCCACAGAGGATGGAGCAGGATTAGACTAGACAGAAGGCGGATAGTAAGGTTGTGACTTGACAAAAGTGACATCACATGACACCACAAATTGACCAAGATCAGGAGAATAACACCGATATCCCTTCTGAGTTCGGGAATACCCAAGGAAGAGACACTTCAAAGCACGAGCATCTAATTTGGAAACGGAGGGTCGAGTGTCACGAACATAACAGATACAACCAAAGACCCGAAGGGGAAGGGAAAAGAGACACCGATTGGGAAAAAGGACTGAGTGTGGGGTCTGGCCTTGGA
>JAOTRH010007863.1:0-23520 GCA_034768845.1 Heliamphora exappendiculata
TGAATTTCGTCAATAATTAATATTTTTCATATAAATAATACCGCTATCCAACTCACCGAGAATATAGACTCATATAACATCGCACCCTCTAATTAATCAAAACAACGAATATTAAATATATGCAAATCAATAATTATTTCAGGATTATAAGAATAAGCACTATTCATAATAACCTTGGGTGCGAATTAATTTATATAGTTAGTATAAAATTAATTACTCTAAATGTCCGGTTCAATACACACAAAGTGTACTAGCATAGAGAGTCGGAACAATAGATGACGCTATTATCTGTTTCCCGTAACCAAGATAGGCATACTAAAACTCTATATTACAGCCGTACCAATGGTATGTCCATTTCCATATAAACTGTAAACATAAAACTTATATTCTGTAAGAACCTAAAATATGATATTTTGTCTGCAAACCGTACTATACACACCAGATTAAATACTATACAGAATATTGAACATCCATATATAACAAAAAAATGATACACATGCATTGCTCAAAAGGATTCCTATAAAATAAAATTTTAATTTTATTAAAATTAAATTAAATACTAAAAATATGATTTTCAGTATACCAACCCTGATAATAATGTACTGGCAGATGAATGTTGTGGCTATGTCCTCTCGTGTTCTAGTCTTAGCAACATTAAGGGAGAGGAACCACCTCTGAGCTGCCCTCGAAAGAGAGCGGTAGAACAATTGAGCCTTCAATTGGTTGTCGATCCCCATGGGAGAGAGGGTACCGACGTACATCCTCAAGTGAATTCGAGGATCACCAGTTCCATCGAACATTTCCATTTCAAGCATCTTGAACTTTTTTGGTAACTTAGCAATTGGGAATAAGCATAATCCCCCCACATCTAGCATATACTCTTTGACCCCTTTTGCCTTCCTCAAAACTTTTTCCATGCGGTCAATTTTTTTCTCCATCATAGACTCCCTAGACTAAGCGATGTTTCCCTCTTCCACCGAGACCGAACGGGGAACCCGAGGTGGCACAGCAACCTGTGGTGCGTCTTGTCCCTGGTTATCATCCCAAAAATCTTCACCATTTTCATTCGTATCCTTTGGTTGTCCATTAACTCCTGAAAAATAGGACTGAATTGCTCGAATCTATGCTTGGCACTGGTTCTGAGTCTGGGTTTGCTGCTCCACGGCCCTCTATATATCAGTAATCGCCCTCATCTGGGCTGTCAAATTTACGTCATTCTCTGCCATTTTAGATGATTCAGCTAATTGTTTGGATATCCTATAAAATCTGCCTGATACTGATCTAGCCCAAACACGTGCTAACTGTGATCTTTTCGACTCAATGGTCCAAACCCAAAGCAAAACCTAGATTTCAAAAGCAAAATTACCAGTATCAGACACTTCTCAAAAGGGATCTTGTTAACAGATGGCTGACACTCCATATATCAAACACGGCTAACCATGAGCAGATACCATAGAAATATGCTCATGTTGAGCTCATACTAACAGCATAGCCACTGAACACCCGAGAGCCAAGGAAAGCTAAGGAGGGGATCAACAAAAATTTCTAGTGGGAAGGCTTATCCGAAGGATTTAAACGAAAAAACGAGCAGCACTCTAACAAGAAAAATAGTTATGAGCCAAAGGGACCGGTTTAATCTAAGATTTTAAGGAAAAATGGACAGCACTCTGGTAGGAAAATAAAACTAGCTCATACGGGTCTATAAGACAATCCTAGAAAATGGTTCAAAGAGAGCAATCATAAACAAAAACGGGAGTATAAAACCAATAACTCGGGAAGAACCCAGAAGAGAGAGAAACTATCCTAAAGATTTTGAACCAAAACACAACCATGACTTCGAGAAGAAAACTAACGACATAACAACCAAACTAAGCAAAGAACAAAACCTGAGTAAGAACTCGAAAGAAAAACTAGCCTACACAACAAGGGATAACAGAAAACTTAGGCTAAACCTGAAAAAGGAACTAACCTAAGCCGAACAAACAATCCTAATAAACACAAACAAAATATATAATGAACACAACAAATAATCCTACTGGGTTAACAGCACATAATACGGGGTTCTAAGCTACTATATGCAGAAATGGCCGATTTTGATAAAAAAAAAAAAAGGTACCTTTTGAATAGAGCCGAGTATATACCTCCTATGCTTGGTGTGGTGCAGGATATGGTCAAGCTGTATGCACAAACTCTTTTACCGCACCTATAAAAGCGTGCAGTCAGTAAGGCTTGCCCGCATTTCCAATAGCTTCGAAACAATAAATCGATCGGGGTATCGAGTCGACCAAACAGGAGGGTTAAGAACAATGCACATGCATGCGAGAATGCAAATGAGTTCTTAAGAACTAATGATATTTTTAAGTCTTGTCCTCTTATTTAATTTTGTAAACTAGTCCCCAGTACAGTCACCAGAAAGTACTGTGGTGAACTTGTCCTCTTATTTAACACCTTAAAAATTAAATTTTGAAAATTCCTTTTTGTTGAAAATAAAGTCGCCACTTAATTTTTGAGAAAAATCAAGAAAAACAAAAATGGCTACTGATATTTAAAATATTAATCAGAGAAAAATAGTTTATGGGCTAAGGTACGAATTGGGAAAGGTGTTAGGCACTCCATTCGCCTAACCGTGAGGTTGACCTCTACTAATTATCATTGGTTCTTAATTAGATTTCTCAAATACATACAAATATAGAAAATAGAGGTGAAAAAAGAACAACTAAAATCAAATACAGAAAATACATACCATATGTATATAAAACGCCAAAACAAAGCAAATAAGAAAAGAAAATTCTAAATCCTACAGCAAGTAATTTCTAACTAAATAATACATGGAGCAAACCCACCGGTGATATCATGATTCAAATAAAAGAACAATAATATGCTAGAAATCACTAAATCTAAATTATGCTACAATGGACATGAATTTTCTAACAATACTATTAAACAACCTAAAATAACCTAAGTTGTTCTAAAACATGATTTTAAAATAAGGTGAATGAGTACTTTAAAACTATCATACTAAATATGCATATTATTAATCTAAACTAACATGATTAATTTCTACTAAAGAGAAATGTAAATATAAAGAATACAAAAAATACTATATTAAAAGCTTCAAAATGAAAAAAACAATTAAACTAATAACAAGAATTTTATATTTTTTTTATCTATGCAAAAGAATGTTCAAAGATTTAACAAAAGGAAAAGAAAACAAATAAAAATCTACAAAAGAGGATTTGACCGAAAATAAAAGGTTTTAAAAGAAAATGCTACTAATTAAAAAAAGGTTCTAATTATTTATCATGGATTTTATATGTTTGAGATTTTAAACAAAACAAAAGGAAAGAAAAGAAAACTATAAAAAAGAAAATTAAACTACCATTAATAGAGAAATTATACTAACATTTAAAAGACGAAAAAAAAATAAAAAAAGAAGAGAAAAATAACCACGGAATGAAAATTAAACTAACACAATAATAACAAATAGAAATGACAAATTTGTAACTAAGAAACATAAAATATAAATATAATATTAACAATTACAAATATATGAAAGTTAGTACATTAATTATGTCAATAATAACATGAGAAGTTGATATTGCCAAATATGTTAGCACTTATTTTAATGAACTTCAATGTGCTAAGTGTGTGATGTAAACAAAATTATAACTAATAAGTTAGTAAGAAAGATCTAAACTATACACATTACATTAAACTCTTGCTTACTACTCTATAAATGAAATGGTGAATTCAACTAACCATAGATATGAATAAAATATAAGAATTGAAATTAAAGTTAACCCGGTGGCTCTAAGAGAGTGGAATTTGAGATAAAAAGACCAGAGATCCAGACATAATATTTTGATCGCTAGTGAATCATCGAGTCGGGGAGTGGTGATCAGTAGTTTAATTCTCAAGTGATGATCCAATCCAAGTTAGGGTTTCAGAGTTTCGGTATCGTTGGTTAGATTCTCGGTGCTTTGGTAGGATTTTGGCGTCGGGGATCGTACTCTCTCGGTACCTCGACAGAGTCTTTCTCACCAAAAATTTCGTCCTCAAAATGTACCAGGAGGTATGGTATTTATAGAATTCTTCAACCAATGAAATGCTGACACGTTTTGGGACACGTCAGGCCATTTTGAGTTGGCGGTCGCCGTGTTCAGAGTGGACGATCGCCACAATGAAGGTGGCGACCTTATGGTTCAATTGTGGCGGTCGCTGCCTTTGCCTAAGGTTTCCAAGAGTTTCTTGTGTAGGTCGCCACAATGAATGTCACGCCCCAAACACCAGGGTCCCGCGAAAACCCTCCAAAATTACCGTTTGAGAAAATAAGATTTGCAGTTGAAAAACCATCAACTAAAAAATATACATCATTTGGATGAAAATCCCCACAGTTCAACTCTCATAAACAGTAAACATGCAATCTCATCCATGAACAAATATATCGCCTCAAGGCATACAAAACCAGCCTTCTGAAACAGGCGCCACATGTATAAGTACATGTCCAACACAGGAAATTACAACTAGTCTTCCGTCACCAGAAGAATCTAGGTCAACTCCTCATGCTCACCTTAAAAGGTTTACGGCAAAATTTCACACCGTGAGCCGAAACCCAATAGAACATAGACAATAAAATTGTAAAGCAGGCTATGCAATTACACACACACGGGCTCAACCACAGGAGCCAAAAAGGATTTTTCTCTCAAAAATCACAAGTTTTTCCATTAGACTGCCATGAATCTCAAAAAGGTTTTATTTCATAAAACTCCACATTTTCCATCCTTCAAACTATGCATATCATCCTAACAGATATCATGCCACAGTTAAGAGAAAGTTGTAAATAAACAATAAGCTCCACTCAGGTCACACAGCCGAGGAGAAAAGATCAAATTTAATCCTATGTACCGACCCTGCCACACCGACAAAGATAACAACTATAGACTCTCGTCCATTACCCTAGACCTACAGGCTTAGTAATGACAAATTTTATACGGAGTCACGACAACGACGCCATTAACGGAGGCACCCGAACTGCTCAATTTACGGGAGATAACCGAAGGTACAAAGCACCTATTACTTAATTTACGGGACCTGAGTCCGAGGGTACAAAGCACCAACACACACTCAATTTATGGGGACTAATCCAAAGGTACAGAGCACCTACGCTGCGCACGTTTTCGGACTTACACCGAGAAGTAATGTAAGCCCAACTTAATCAAACCCACTGTCACGGTACATCAATGGAAAATATTTAAAACCCAACGTAGCTCAACTACGAAAACTCGTAAAACAGTTTATACACCACATGTATAAAAGAGAGATCCAATCCATCAACATGGAGATCTAAAATTATTTCTAACAAAATGTTTAAGAGTTGAGACTCAATCCCGCGGGTTAGCTCCAAATCTCCAAAAAGACGTTTTTCACCATTTTCTCAAAACATCTCGTTTTCAAATCTCCGTTTGAAAACTACGAATACCACGTACCCAAAACATGTATACAACTAAGAAAATGCGTAAAAATCTACTTTTACCCAAAAACTAAGGTTTACACATGAAAAACACGTTTGATGTATTTTCTACCCGATAAAAACACAAATAATCACATATATCACCCTTATACGGCAGTAGGGTCCAGAATCCTACCTCGAAGAGTCAAGAACTCGACGTCTCAAAACTGAACGACGTCAAAAAGAGAATCCGACCAGATGAAAGCGAAGCCTACGTCCCCGGTTGCAAAGATCCACAAAGGAACCAACAAAGAACCAAGCCTCGGGCCCTCAAAGCTAGAGAGAAGGCAGAGGAAATGAAGAAAATGACTTTTCTCTAAACATTTCAGTCCTAGGGATACTTATAGGCTTGTCAAAAAGACAGTTCAGTCAACTAAAGAGGCCACTTCAGTCGATCGAAGGCTCTCTCGAAAAGCTCGCCACCTCCACGGTTCAGTCGATCGAACCCCCATGTTCAGTCGACCGAACCCAAAAATTTCAGTCCAGTCGATCGAACTCACCAGTCCAGTCGACCGAATTGCCTGGTCACAGCCTACTATTTTGGTCTCGATTTTTGTGAAGCAAAATAAGATTTTTGGTCCAAACACAAGCCAAACAAACCTCTGCCAAATCCCAAAAAGCGTGTAACACATTTATACATGCTGTTCTATAACTTTAAAGCATAACTCATGCATTGAGGCTATTCATATTTTGAAAGAAATATGTCATGCATTTAAATAACTCAACATAATAAGGTTCAAGGTCTCACAACTCTCCATCCCTTAAGGAATTTCCCCCCCGAAATTCGTAACAAGATCACGAGGTAAACAGGTCTGGATACCTAGCAGGCATCCCAGACTCGAGCTCCCATGTCGCTACTTCAACCCCATGATGAAGCCATAGGACCTTGACATAAGCAATCGTTCTCCCCCGCAACACCTGCTCCTTTGTATCAAGAATCCTTACTAGACACTCTTCATAAGTGGCATCCTCATCAACCCGCAGCTCAGCCCAATCTAACACATGTGAATGATCAGTCTCGTACATTCGAAGCATAGAAACGTGGAACACGTTATGCACAGATGCTAACTGAGGTGGCAAAACCAAACGATAAGAAACCTCACCAATCTTGTTGAGGATCTCAAATGGTCCAATGAAGCGCGGTGATAGCTTCCCGCTACGACCAAACCTCATCAAACCTCTACGTGGCGAGACCTTCAGAAACACATGATCCCCCACTGCAAACTCCAAAGGTTGCCTCCTCTGATCAGCATAACTCTTATGACGGCTCTGAACTATCAAAAGGCGTTAACGAATCACAGCAACCTTCTCTGTTGTTTCCCATACCATATCTGGTCCCAAAACTGTGGTCTCTCCCACATCTGTCCAACATACGGGTGATCTACACGGTCTACCATACAAACCCTCATACGGTGCCATCCCAATTCTGAACTGATAGCTGTTGTTGTATGCAAACTCTGCCAGCGGTAGATGATCCTCCCACGAACCTCTGAAGTTAAGGACACAAGCCCTCAGCATATCCTCCAAAATTTGTATGGTCCTCTTAGACTGACCATCCATCTGGGGTTGAAAAGAAGTACTGAACATCAAGTTCGTCCCCAAAGCTTCCTGAAGACTCTACCAAAAGCGCGATGTGAAGCGCAGGTCTCTGTCAGAAACAATTGACACTAGCACTCCATGCAACCAGACTATCTCTCTAACATACAACAACAGAAAGCGTGCAGACTTCGTCAACCTGTCAACCACAACCCATACAGAATCGTGTCCCCTAGGTGATCGAGAAAGTCCTGACACAAAGTCCATCGTGACATGCTCCCACTTCCACTCTGATATAGGCAACAACTGTAGTAATCATACCAGTCTCTGGTGTTCCGCCTTCACCTTCTGACAAATAAGGCACTAAGAAATAAACTGGATCACGTCTCTCTTCATTCCCGTCCAACAGAACTGACGACGTAGGTCATAATACATCTTCGTGCCTCCAGGATGTACTATAAGGCGAGAATGATGGCACTCACATAATAGATCAACTCGGCATGACTCTGGCACAAATAACCTCCCAGCCAACCTCAGATTCTGATCTAAACCCACAATCCAGCCTGTTGTATCCTCTCCACTAGCAACACGATCTCGTATCATCTGAGCCTCCTAGTCCATCTACCGGACCTCTAGCACACGTGCTATCAACGCTGGTCGAGTAACTACTGAAAATAGGGTGCCACCTGTCACTGTCTCCCCGAGACACAGATCAAACTCTCCAACCTATCCAAGCATGTCCCACTCACATATAGCCACAGAAGCTAACGACCTGTGAGATCTCCTACTGAGCGCGTCTACCACAACATTGGCCTTCATTGGATGATACTGCAAGTCAAAATCATAATCTTCCAACAACTCCATCCATTGTCGTTGTCGCAAGTCCAGGTCCTTCTGCGAAAATAAGTATTTTAAGCTCTTTTGATTGGAGAAAACCTTGAAATGCTCACCATAAAGATAGTGACGCCATGTCTTCAAGGCAAAGACCACGGCTGCCAACTCCAAATTGTGTGTTGGGTAGTTCTTCTCGTGCGTCTTCAACTGCCGAGAACCATAGGCTACAACCTTACCTCCCTGCATCAGAACACATCCAAGACCGTCATGTGTTGTGTCACAGTACACTGTATACCCTAAGCCTCACTTAGGAATGATCAACACTAGCACGCTAGTCAATCTCGTCTTCAGCTCCTGGAAAGCTGACTCACAGGACTCACTCCAAACAAACACAGCTCCCTTCCACGTCAGACGCGTCATCGGTGCAGCAATTTTTGCAAAATCCTTCACGAACCACCGATAGTAGCCTGTAAATCCCAAAAAATTGCGTATCTCAAAGACTCTCTTCTGCCGTTCCCATCCGGTCACAACATCAGTCTTCGACGAATCCACAGCTACCCCGTCTGTCGACACTACATGTCCAAGAAACCTCACATCAGACATCTAGAACTCGCACTTCTCGAACTTCGCATATAAGCGATGCTCTCTCAAGGTCTGTAGCACGATACGCAAGTGATACTCATGTGCCTCCCTAGTAGGTGAATATATCAGAATATCATCCACAAACACTACCACAAAACTGTCCAGATAAGGATGAAAGATTCGGTTCATCAAACCCATGAACGTAGCAGGAGCGTTCGTCAGACAGAACGGCATAACCAGAAACTCGTAGTGACCATAGCAAGTCCAAAAGGCGATCTTCGCTATGTCCTCGTCCATAATCCTCAACTAGTGATATCCTAGTCTCAAGTCAATTTTTGAGAAGCATCTTGAACCCTTCAGTTGATCAAACAAATCATCTATCCTCGGTATCGGATACTTGTTCTTCACTGTCACCTGATTCAACTTCTGGTAGTCGATACACAATCGTAAGGATCCATCCTTCTTCTTCGGAAAAAGAGCAGGAGCTCCCCATGGCGAAGTACTCGGGCGTATAAACCCTCTGTCTAGCAACTCTTGAAGCTGTACCTTGAGCTCACACAACTCAGCGGGTGCAAAATGATAGGATGGTATGGATATAGGAGCAGCTCTGAGGACTAGATCGATAGAGAACTCTACCTCACGGCTTGATGGCAACTCAAATAGATCATTAAGAAAGACATCTGAGTAGTCGCAAACCACATGAGGTAACTCTCCTCGACTCCCAACTACCTCATCCATCATAAGGGCAAAAAAGAGAAAACCCAGGTTGCCCTGGTTCTACATAGCACTAGGCAAAGACATCAAACCCTCATCCCGGTCACCCACAAAACAAAAGCAATCTCCCGCCGGTGTGCAAATCATTATCCTCCGTCAATCGCAATCGATGAAAGCACGATAGATGGTCAGCCAATCCATCCCTATGATGACATCAAATGCGGTCATGTCTAGAATAACAAAGTCAAACTCTAAACAACGATTGGCGACCTCCAACATGCAGGATCTACAGACGAGACTCAACGTCACACTCCCACTGATTGGGGTCTCCACACTCAAAGTACTACCCAACCAGTCCATTTCCAACCCCAAAGCAGATGCAAAAGCAGATGATATAAATGAATGCGATGCTCCGGTGTCAATAAGAACACTGGCCCATGACCTATAGACTAGAAAAGCACCTCTGATCATGGAAGTGGTAGCAACAGCATCGGGTATGACCGGTGCTCTGGATGAACTAGGATCTGCAAGAACATAAGCCCTGGCCTGTCCACTGCGGCCCTGAACTGCCCACTATCTTCTCGACTGCACTGATGCGCCCCCTTCTACAAACCTAGATGGCTGGCGTCCTTTGCTAGATGGAGTAGCAGGTGCTCCAGCTGTACTCCACATACTCCCTCCTCTGGGGTAATCCCTTCGGATGTGCCTAGACTAGCTACACTCAAAACATATCACTGGCCCCTCCCCTGTGCCTGTGGCTGCGACTGTACCTGAACAGGTGCTGGACTCTGGCATTTTGCAACACAATTCCCTGGCCGCTGGCATCTGTGACAAAGAAGCTCCCTCTGTTTCGACCTTCCCATTGAAACTACGGGAGTCCTGGGTGTAGAAGACTATGACGGATACGACCCCAATGGATGAGAACTCAGACCAGACGTCCGTCGACGCTTGTTCTCCCAGCGTCCGTGGGACTGAGCACGTCCCCAGTTCTGCTGACTCCTACTGTCCATGTCTCTGCGCGTCTCATTCAAAGTATCTTCCACTTTCATGGCCATCTGTACCAACTCTGTAAAGACTTGTGTTTAAAATGCTGCCACTCTATCTCGGATAGCGTGCCTCAAACCCCTCTCGAATCGCTTCGCACGGAACTCATCAGTAGGTACGATCTCCTCTGCAAACCGGGACAGGCTAGTGAACTCATCCTCATACTCAACCACTGACATCGTCCCCTGAGTCAAGAACATGAAGTCCTCTCTATGGCGATCCCTCAGAGTCGCTGGAAAGTATTTCTCCATAAATACCTTCGTGAATGTATCCAAGGTGCCTCCCACTGCGGTCTTGGCAAACTGCCACCACATGTGAGCACTCCCCTTTACCTGGAAAGAAGCAAAAGAAACTCACAGATCATCCTCCTCAATCTGAAGCGTATCCAGAATCTTGGTAACCAGCTCCAGCCATTCAGTGGCCACCGTGGGGTTGGGATCCTCAAAAAAGGTAGGAGGGTCCAAACGGCGAAACTCACGCATCGCGACCGTCGCCCTCGGCTCAGGTATGCTCTCTCTCCCATTAGAGGCCTCAGCCAGCTGCTGGATGGAGCCTGCCATCTCACGCATTAGATATCCGTTAACAGGTCCTTTGAGTGCATTAGCATCCCCAATATTTGGGACTAGAGCATCCCTTCGGCCAGAACCACGGCCACGGCCTCGACCACGGCCTCGTCCTCCCCGCGTGGATATAATTCTATACGAAAGCAACATAACAGGGTAAGGATCCATATAACATGTTCTTGCTAACGTAAAAGACATATCACACATAAGCATGCTAACACATAGCCACTTAGATCATGTCATCACATCTCACATACTGAGGAGAACCAACAAGAAGGACTCATCCATCTGGATAACCTACTTAGATTCCTTGCTAGAAATCACGTCCGCGAAACGCGTCTCTAACATAGCTCCCAAGTTTGTCAATCCAAACGCCCGAAGGTAAGACCAATCAATCCTAAAATCCAACCTCCATACCCACGTATACACAACCATTATGCTAAACAGACTATCATGCTTATGTAAGAAAACTCTTGAACACATGCAATCAAGCACACATACATCCTCACAAGGTGATGTCCCCTCTTTTCTATGGCTCATAGGTATTCGAACCCAGAGCTCTGATACCAAGTTGTCACGCCCCAAACACTAGGGTCACGCGAAAGCCCACCAAAATTACTGTTTGAGAAAATAAAATTTGCAGTTGAAAAACCATCAACTCAAAAATATACATTATTTGGATGAAAATCCCCATAGTTCAACTCTCATAAACAGTAAACATGCAATCTCATACATGAATAAATATATCGCCTCAAGGCATACAAAATCAGCCTTCTAAAATAGGCGCCACATGTATAAGTGCATGTCCAAAATAGAAAACTACAACTAGTCTTCTGCCACCACAGGAATCTAGGTCAACTCCTCATGTTCACCTGAAAAAGTTTACAGCAAAATCCCATACCGTGAGCCGAAGCTTAATAGACATAGACAATAAAACTGTAAAGCATGCTATGCGATTACACACACCAACTACAGGAGTCAAAAAGGGTTTTTCTCTAAAAAATCACAAGTTTTTCCATCAGATTGCCACGAGTCTCAAAAAGATTTTATTTTATAAAACTCCACATTTTTCATCCTTCAAACTATGCATATCATCCTAACAAATATCATGCCACAGTTAAGGGAAAGCTGTAAATAAACAGTAAGCTCCACTTAGGCCACACAACTGAGGAGAAAAGACCAAATGTACCGATTCTGCCACACCGACAAAGGTAACAACTATAGACTCTCGTCCATTACCTTAGACCCACAGGCTCAGTAATGACAAGTTCTATATGGAGTCATGACAACGACGCCATTAACGAAGGCACCCGAACTGCTCAATTTACGGGAGATAACCGAAAGTACAAAGCACCCACATACACTCAATTTACAGGGGCTAACTCGAAGGTACAGAGCACCTACGTTGCGCACGTTTTTGGACTTACACTGAGGAGCAATGGAAGCCCAACTCAACCAAATCCACTGTCACGGTACATCTATAGAAAATATTTAAAACCCACCATAGCTCAACTACGAAAACTCGTAAAACAGTTTATACGCCACACGTATAAAAGAGAGATCCAATCCATCAACATGGAGATCTAAAATCATTTCTAGCAAAACGTTTAAGAGTTGAGACTCAATCCCGCGGGTTAACTCCAAACCTCCAAAAAGACATTTTTCACCATTTTCTCAAAACACCTCGTTTTCAAACCTCATTTTGAAAACTACTGATACCACGTACCCGAAACATGTATACAACCAAGAAAAGGCGTAAAAATCCACTTTTACCCAAAAACTAAGATTTACACATGAAAAACACGTTTGATGTATTTTCTACCTGGTGAAAACACAGATAATCACATATATCACGCTTATACAGCAGTAGGATCTAGAATCCTACCTCATAGAGTCAAGAACTCGACGTTTCAAAACTGAACGGCATTAGAAAGTGAATCCGACAGGATGAAAGCGAAGCCTACGTCCCCGATAACAAGGATCCACAAAGGAACCAACAAAGAACCAAGCCCCGGGCCCTCAAAGCTAGAGAGAAGGCAGAGGAAATGATGAAAATAACTTTTCTCCAAATATTCCAGCCCCACGAATACTTATAGGCTCGTCAAAAAGGCAGTTCAGTCAACTGAATAGGCCACTTCAGTCGACCGAAGGCTCTCGAAAAGCTCGCAACCGCCACGGTTCAGTCGATCGAACCCCTATGTTCAGTCGACCGAACCCCCATGTTCAGTCGACCAAACCCAAAAACTTCAGTTCAGTCGACTGAACTCACCAGTCGAGTTGACCGAACTTCTGGGTCATATCTTACTATTTTGGTCTCAATTTTTGTGAAGCAAAATAAGATTTTTGGTCCAAACACAAGCCAAACAAACCTCTACCAAACCCCAAAAAGCGTGTAACACATTTATACATGATATTCTACAACTTTAAAGCATAACTCATGCGTTAAGGCTATTCATATACTGAAAGAAACACGTCATGCATATAAACAACTCAAAAGAATAAGGTTCAGGGTCTCACAATGAACATGGCGACCCCAAGGTTCTAACATAGCAGATTATGACTTTGAAGTTGGCGGCTCAAATGGTTGCACTGGTTTGAAGGTTTTGCTCATTGGGTTCAAATGCTGAGCTTTGATCATTTCTCGAAGATCATACTGAAGCACTATTTCACTTGTTTTCATCATCGGATGCACCCAGATCAACCTAAGATTTAGACGGGGTCAAATTGCGGTGTTTACAATACTCTTTGCATCTGTTTTCTAGCTTGTTTCCTCTTGGCACCTTCAGACGAGCGGGCTAGCTCTTCCTTAGTAGATGTGGCCCATCAAATTTACAAGGGCCGGGATCCTGTCCCGTTAGTTCTTATCGAGACGCTGCTTGGGCTTGATACAATCTACGCTGAGGGTGGTCCTTATTTTATCGGTAGTGCACTCCTGCTACAGGTATTCTCTCAACTTTCATTTTTCTGTATTTCTCTCTTTTTTCCACTTAGCTCTCCTTTTTCTTTGTTTCTCTCTATTTTTCTACTTAACTCTCCTTCTTTAAGTGTTTTCTCTCTATTTTTCTTGCTCAGCTCTCATTTTTTGTGTTTTTCTCAGGTCTGGATGATGGAGAAGATGAATCTATTGGAGAAGACCATGTCTGATAGTTATAGTTTGAGATCCTTCATTCATCATCAGGTTTATCGCTTATGCTGGACTGAGGCTGCTTGGCGGGATTTCCTGAGTTTTCTGACCGAGGAGGACATCTCCTGGCTATGCCCCTGGCTAAAAATACCTTCCATGACTACTGCGACTATGGGTCATTCGGGAGTCTTGGTTGTCGGCTTGAAACTGGCCACTTTCTATCATCCTTTTCGCATTCTTAATCAGTTTGGGCGTACCCAGATCGGTCCCGAGACTATTGTGAGCCATCTGTACAGTTCTCCTCATCGGGCCCCCTTCTTGGGTCAGTACCAGTGGGCTTGGTCTTCTCGACTGAGGATATCAGTTGGTGGGAATTTTGACAGTGGGTTATCTACGAATTATAAGGCTTGGCTGCAAGCAGAGATAGAGCACAGGGTAGGACAGGAAGGGAATGCAAAGAGAAGAAGGACATGACTTCGCTTTGTTGTACCTTGACATTTTGCTTGTTTTCCCTTTTTACTTTCTTAAGATAAGGACTTGCGAGCTTTTCTTACTTCTGAAAACTATTTTGGTAAAACTCATTAATGAAAGTTTCTTCACTTCTGGTTTATGGTGACCTTTTAGATTTTCGTTCTTACAACATAATTATTTTATTAGAAAAACTTAAAACAAGTTTTTACATTGATCCTGCTACTTAAAACATGGTTACAAAGGGGGAACTCCGAACAAAGATTTGGGCCGAACTTCTGACAGAAACTGCCTACGTATCCCGAAGAGAGAGAATCAGGCCATAACACAGTTCGAGGCTCGGGTTATAGTATTGTTGCTCTCCTTTTATAGGTTTTCCCTCAGGGGTAGAACCTTTTAAACTAGTCTGCATTGATGGGTGTAGAGAAAGTATTTTCATCTAAATCCGTAATGGTGACAGTGCTTCTTGACATCAAGGTCTAGATGAGATAGGGTCTGGCCCAATTAGGTTTGAACTTGCCCCTTGGATCAAAGATTTGAGCTCTGATCTTTTTGAGGACTAAGTCACATTCCTTCAAGTTTCGAGACTTAACCTTCTTGTTAAATGCTCGAGCTATCCTTCTCTAATATCCTTGAATATAAAATAGGGCTCTAACCCTTCTTTCGTCAAACAGGAGCAACTCTTCGAACTTGTCCCACTGCCATTCTGACTCGAGGATATCGTTTTCAGCCATTATTCTTAGAGACAGGATTTCCAATTCTATAGGCAAAACTGTTTCTATTCCATAAACCAAAGCATAGGGCGTTGCTCCAGTAGAAATTCTAATCGATATCCGGTATCCCCAAAGTGCAAATGGAAACTCTTTTTTGCCAATCATTGCTTCCCTCTATTATTTTTTGTAGGATCTTCTTCACATTCTTATTTGCAGCTTCTACAGCGCCATTACTTTATGGTCTGTACGGTGAAGTCTTATGACTGATGATTCGATACTCTTCTAAGAGGTCTAGAACTTCTCCTTGAAAGTAGGAACCATTGTTAGATATTATCTCATGTGGAACTCTGTACTAATAAATGAGATTTTTATTGATAAATCTGGCTACTTAGGAAGCTTTCAAGACTGAGTAATAGGCAATTTTGACCCATTTCGTGAAGTAATCAATTGCTAAAAGAATAAACTCGTGCCCATTCGATACTTTGGGTGTAACCTTTCCTATTACATCGATTTCCCAAACTGAGAATGGCCAGGGTGAGATCATGTTATAAAGCTGAGATGGCAGTATATGCATGAGGTTTGCATGGATCTGGCATTTTTGGCACCTTCGGACGAACTGATGGAAGTCCGCTTCCTTGGTCATCTAGAAATATCCTTGGCGCAGGATCTTCTTAGCTAGCATCATCCCACTCATGTGAGGTCTGCAAACTCCTTTATAAATTTCTCTCATCACCTCGCGTCCCTCTTTCGTGTCAACACAAAGCTTATTGACTCCGAGATATCCAGAATAGTGGGGTCTAGAATAGCTAATTTTGATTCGTTCTAATCCTACACGAGAAAAGCTCAAAGGTCTACAAAGGTTGGGGGCACAGCAAACATGGCGGCCGTTATCTTTGGAAGTGGCAGCCTGCACTATTGTGCCCTTTGGATGGGATGGCCTGAAGATGAAGATCACGGCCATTAAAAACATTTGAAAAAACCCTTCATGTTAAAAAAAGATCAGTAACATACAAGAGTTTTGGACAACTAATGACCGAAAAAGATCTCCAACCCCAGCAACTTCTTGTTGGTCTTCTCTTCTATCCCTAGTTTGGGGAACCCACAATAAGGAAAATCATCTCATTCTCTGACAAAATGGCCATTTAGTGTCAGCCCATACTTCCCCATGCTTGATTTTTTTAGTTCTGGCTTGAATCCCAGCCTGTATCCATAACGATTATGGTTCACAGGGATTGGTTCCAAAATCCCTTGCAGATGCTTTCCTAATCCCATGCCTGAAAAATAGGATATTTCCTTCATCATGTCTATGATATTTGGATTCACATAGCTCTCTTCATCATTCATCAAAACTTGTACGGCCTTAGTTTCGTCAAAGTCAAACCCATTTAACAAGAGATCCTCCTCTCCATGTTGGATCTCAAGAAGTGGGGTAGCATCCCTGATCGGGGCTGTCAAGCTAGTTTCACCTGGTATAGTGGTAGTTACTCCCTCTTTGATTAGCTTTAGTTTTTGGTGTAGGGTGGACGAGATTGCTCTAATTGATGGATTGCTCAGCCTTGACCTTCCCAGTAGCAGATTGAATGACACTGGCACATCAAGGACATGAAACTCTACTTCACTCTTCAAAGCTTTCACTGTTATAGCGTGTTAGTTCAAGGGCTTTTATTTAGATTTTGATAATTTCATAATTCATTTTTTAAGAATAAATAGATTTAAAAGGATAAGATTTAATATTTTTTTTTAAAATAGTGTTAACACAAAATGAAAAAGAGTTGACACCTTTAACCATATGAGATGACTCATCTCTCAATTAAATTGGCACTTAAGTATTCTTGAATGAAAATATTTTGTATTGATCCCAATTGATATTTGAGTCAACATTTTAAAGTAAAGAATACTTGAAAATCTCAAATGTGTCAACACCTTTGAGTTAATGAGTTGGCACCTTAACACATTTATTGAAGATGTTTCAGATTTTAAACTTTGAGTAAACACAAAAGAGTCGAGACTCTCTGTACTCAAATAAAGTCGACACAAACTAAGTTCGAGTCAACACCAAGTGTTTCTTCACTCTGGTTATCCAGAACTTTAAGCCGACACAAATTGAAATTGAGTTGACACAAAAGTACCGAGACTGCCTGTAAATTTTGTGAGTCAACACAAATTGAAAAAGAGTCGACACAAATATATCAAGCCCGCCTAAAATAATTTTAAGTCGACATCAAAGTCAAATTGAGTCGACATAAAATCACCGAGGGTTCCTGCAATTTTTAATATCGACACCAAAAGTAAAATGAGTCGATACAAAAAGGCCCCCCTGAAAAGCTGAAGAACAAAATGAGTCGACACCAAAATCATTTCTGTTGACACCATTGTGTTGGTGAGAAGAATGTAGAAATCGTGTTGACACCACAGAAGATCTGAGTCAACCCAATTACTTGAAAAACCATGCCCTAGACATTTTGTGTCTACCCAAAAGTAAAAGTGTTGACACCTGCGATGAAATTCAAAATACACAACGGAGTTCAACGAATTTTTGGCATTTAATGCTCCCACCTACCTCGAACGGTCATGAAACCTCAAAAGCTTATATAAGGGGATACTCCTTAGCATTTAAAATATCTAAAAACCTATATTCACTGTTGTATTGCTTGATTCAAAGTCAAAACCCTTCAAGCTCTCATTTATTGTTCATAACTCTAACTCTTGTATCTCATCTCTTTACTTCTCATTTATTGTCAATTATTTCTGTAAAGAGAGTGAATGATACTCATTAAATTATCTCATTTGTTGTATTCAATGGTGAGTCACCCATTATCCTTTGAGTGAGTGGATAAATCTCATCAAAGAAGAACTCAAGAGAT
Organism: Heliamphora exappendiculata; assembly: GCA_034768845.1. Taxonomy (NCBI): domain Eukaryota; kingdom Viridiplantae; phylum Streptophyta; class Magnoliopsida; order Ericales; family Sarraceniaceae; genus Heliamphora; species Heliamphora exappendiculata. Next base: position 17,952 of record JAOTRH010007863.1, read on the forward strand.
TAGAAAAAAAACAGGGGCATGTTTTTCGTAGGATCGTCTTGGAGTTGTAAAAGATTTTGAATGTACCCATAAGCATTCTACATTAGTGAAATTCACAAGGGAAGTCTTAAGTAGTGGACGTATACTTGAAAGAAACCGAACCACTATAAATCTTGGTATCTGGTTTATTTTTTATGTCTCTAACCTCTTTAATATTTGCATTACTTTATTCTTTGTTTATACTTGCTATATTTGTTTGTAATATTAAAAAAATTTTGAAATTTTTTTTAAATTTGTTATTATCTTTTTAACACCCAATTCACCCCATCTTGGGTTGCCTAAAACTAACAATTGGTATAAGAGCTTGTGCTCCTGTTTTTTAACATAACGGTCTAAGAGTTTATATGACAACCACTAGCATTGGACCTATCCAGTCTGAAGGTCAGTCGACTAATAGACCTCACTTGTTTAATAGAACAGACTACAATTATTGGAAGGCTACAATGGAAATCTGCATTCAAGCCGTAGATTACGACCTTTGGAGGGTTATCATAAATGGATCCAGAAAACCTACCACGACCATTGAAGGAATAATTGTTCCTAAATCAGAAAATGAATGGGCCGAAAATGACATTAGAGAGATTCAAAAGAATGCTAAGACCATGAATCTCCTATATTGTTCACTTGACCCAAATGAGGTTAATATGATCTTAACATGTGACACTGTCAAGGAAATATGAGACAGACTCAAAGTTACCCATGAGGGTATTAACCAAGTAAATGAGTCCAAAATAAGCATGCTTGTTTATAACTATGAATTATTTAAAATGAAGCATGATGAAACCATTTCTGACATATTAACTCGCTTTACTGATATTATTAATGGACTAAAATCTCTTGGCAAGATTTATTCTAATGCAGAAATAGTGAGAAAAATTCTTAAGTGCATACCTAAAAATTGGGAAGTTAAGGTCACAGCTATCTAAGAAGCTAAAGACCTCAACACACTCAACTTGGAAGAAGGGCATTGCTTTCAAGTCCTCAACTCATGACGAAGAATCCAACGAAGACTCCTCAAGTGATGAGAACGAAAATATGACCCTCATCACAAATAAATTCAAACGGTTTCTTAGAAATAAGAAACAATGAGGAAGAAGGTTCTTCAAGAATGAAGGACACAAAGGTGAGCCTACCAAATTTAAGGGCAATTCAAGCAAATTAAAAAATGATCACAAAAAAGAGGAGATCATTTTCTATGAATGCAAAAAGTCTAGACATGTCAAGGCCAAATGTCCCCAACTCAAGAAGCAGTTCAAAAAGGGTTTCAAAAAGGCTATAATAGCCGCATAGGGTGAAAGCGATGACAGTAGCTCCGAGGATGAAAGAGAACAAAACGAGGTTACAAATCTATACCTCATGGCTAAGGAAGATGATGAGGTAACACTTGATCCTTTTTTCTTAGACGAATTACAAAATACATTTGAAGATTTGCACGATGAATTGAGAAAAATGGGAGCTAAGAACTCTATTCTAAAAAAGTTAATTCTTTTCTCGTCGTGTGAAATAAAAATCTTGAAAAATGAAAAACTTGCTTTATCAAAACAAGCTTCTATTTTGAAAGATGAAAACAAGGTTCTAAATGAAAAGGTTGAAGACTTTGCTAAAAATATTTACAAGTTCACTCTTAGAAAGAACAACTTAGACAAACTTCTCAACATGTAAAAATGTGTTTTCAACAAAGCCAGAATTGGGTATAAACCAAAGAAGAAACAAAAGTTCTTAAGCAATATTTTTGTCAAAGCATCTTCTAATCACTTAAATGCAACTTGTTTTCATTGCTATGAACATGGACACAATATCACACATTGTCCACAAAGAAAATCTTCTACGTTATCTATCAAGAAGATTTGGGTTCCTAAGGGAACACATCATCAAGGAACTAACTCCAAAGGACCCAAGAAAATTTGGGTACCAAAAATTAAAAATTGATTCTCCTTGCAGGTATGTTTCAAGTCCTCATTCAAGGAGGGAACATGGTATCTTGATAGCTCTTGCTCAAGACATATGACAGGCGACCAATCAATATTTGCTTCTCTCAAACCAAAAGATGGTGAATTTGTAACATTTGGAGACAAAAGCAAAGAAAAAATCATAGAAATCAGTTGTATCGATAAAATTCATTCTCCTTCTATTGAAAATATTTTATTTGTTAATGATTTGAAATATAACCTTCTTAACATAAGCCAACTTTATGACAAAATCCACAAGGTTGTCTTTGATCATGCTAAGTGTATTATTGAAGATTCAACTAATAACAAAGTTATTTTTAAAGGTCGTAGGCATGAAAATATTTACGCATTCATTCTAAATGACGTTTTGAAAAATGACACCAAGTGCTTAGCCGCCTGGAGTGATAATAGTAGATTGTGACATAAAAGGCTTAAACATGTACACATGAACTTGATTTCTAAACTTTTGAAAAAGGAATTAGTGATTGAATTACCCCAAATCAAATTTTAAAAAACAAAGTGTGTAAGGCGTGTCAACAAGTCAAACAAGTTAGAAGTTCTTTTCATTCTAAAAATAAGATTTCAACTTCTAGACCCTTACAACTATTGCACATAGATTTATTTGGTCCAACAAAGACTTTAAGCCTTGGAGGCAAGAGATATGAATTTGTTATTGTTGATGACTTTTCAAGATACACTTGGGTGCTTTTCTTAGCTCTTAAGGATGAAGTCTTTGCCTCATTTGTAAAACTGTCTTGAAGAGTTCAAAACACAAAAGATTTTCAAATCAAAAGTATCCAAAGTGATCATGGTAGAGAATTTAAAAATAAAGATTTTAAAATTTTTGTGATGAAAATGGTATTAACCATAACTTCTCTGCTCATAGAATCCCTCAACAAAATGGAGTTGTTAAGAGATAGAATAGAACTTTAGAAGAAATAGCTAGAGTCATGTTCTGTGAAAATAATCTACCACGATATTTTTGGGCCGAGACTGTCAACACAGCTTATTTTATCGTGAACAAAGCCATGATACAAGCTTCTCTCAAGAAAATCTCATATGAATTATGGAATGAAAAAAAACATAAGATCAACTATTTTTGCACCTTTGGGTGCAAATATTTTGTTTTGAACAACCACAAAGAACCTTTAGACAAATTTGACGCAAAATTTGATAAAGGATTTTTTCTAAGATATTCTTTATCTAGTAAAGCCTATAGAGTCTTCAACAAAAGGACCCTAGTTGTTGAAGAATCTATACATGTGATTTTTGATAAAGCTAATCTTGATTCTTCAAAGGAATTTTGTAAAGATAATCTGATTGATATAGAAAAATGTGTTGAAGATATCTTCATTAAAGACCTAGATGAGCCAAATCAAGAGGAAACTTTAAATCCACAACAAAATAAAGTTCAACGGGTTGCTGGACCTTCAAATCCTAAAAATCCAGACATGCCTAAGGAGTGGAGGTATGCTCATGGTCACCCAAAAGATCTTATCATTGGTGATCCATCTCAAGTTATCAAAACTCGATATTCTCTACATAATATTTATAATAATTTAGCATTCATTTTCCAAACTGAACCAAAATATTTTGAGAAAGCAAAAAACGATGAGTTTTAGACCTTGGCTATGCAAGAAGAGCTTAACCAATTTAAAAGTAATAAGGTTTGGACTTTAGTCCAAAGACCTAAGGAACACTCTATCATCGGTATAAAATGGATTTTTAGAAACAAAATAGATGAGAATGGAGTAATTCTTAGGAAGAAAGCTTAATTAGTAGCCCAAGGTTACAATCAAGAAGGTGACATCGATTTTAATGAGACTTTTACTCATGTGGTTAGGTTTGAATCCATTAGAATGTTGCTTGCTTTTGTATGCTTTAAACATTCCAAATTCTATCAAATGGATGTCAAAAGTGTCTTTTTAAATTACTTTATCTCATAGAAAGTTTTTGTGAAACAACTTCCTGACTTTAAAAATTCAGATTTTTCAAACCATGTTTACAAACTTGCTAAGGCTCTCTATGGTTTAAAGTAAGCACCTAGAGTATGGTATGAAAGGCTCAGCAAATTCTTGATTAAAAATAAATTTTTCAGAGAAAAAATTAATATCACTATTTTCATCAAGTCTCAAGAAAATGATATGCTAGTTGTCCAAATTTATGTAGATGACTTTATTTTTTGTACAATTAACGAATCTCTTTACAATGATTTTGCTAAGTGTACGCATGGAGAATTTGAGATAAGTATGATGGGAGAACTCAACAACTTTCTTAGACTTTGATCAAGTAAACACAACAAGAAATCTACATCAATCAAGCTAAGTACACAAGGGACCTATTGAATAGGTTTGACATACTAAAAGAAAAACTCATAAGAATCCTAATGTGTCCTACAACAAAGCTTGATAAGGATAAAAATGGTAAAACAGTAGATAAAAAAAGATATAGAGGTATGATCGGATCTCTACTATACTTAACTGCTAGTCGTCCGGATATTATGTTTAGTGTTTGTATGTGTGCTAGATTTTAATCTAATCCTAAAGAATTACATGTGATCGATGTTAAGCGCATCTTTAGATACCTCTTTGGTACAAAAAAACTTAAAATTATTCTATTCTAGAGGAATAACCTTTGAGTTATTTGGCTATTCAGATGCAGATTTTGTTGGATGTAAAGTGAATAGAAAAAGTACAAGTGGAACATGTTAATTTCTAGGGCACTCACTAATCTCATGATTTAGTAAAAAATAGAACTCGGTAGCCTTGTCTATGTTGGAGCGAAAAAAAAAAATTGAACCGACGTCGTGACCGTAAAAAATGACGTATGCATTTTTCATGAAAATCGAGAACAATATTAATCTTAATAACACTTTACCTTTATGAAAATTGTCGAAAAGTTTCAATAAGTCCCGAATACGTTGAAGACGACCTTGCAACCTTCTCACGTATGTCCTGGACGCACTATAACGATCACGGTGTGTGGGCACCGATTCCGATCGAAGTCTTTTTCTCCTCTCCGGTTTCTTCTCACACTTCTCTCCAAAAGGCAAAAATGATTTTCCAAAAAAAGAGAGAGAGGGGGCGGCGGCTATGGAGGATTAGGGTTAGTTTTTTATACCTCTCAATGATATATACAATATATCATTTAAGATATGTATGGCATCTATATCTCTTCCCACCTAAAAAATAGCAAGAGATATTTATCCATAATAAAAACAAATCTCATCCCCTTAATTAGGGCCGGCCCCCTATGGAGCAATCCCTAGGTGTGCCAAAAACCTAAAATGCCCCTCATTATTTAATTTAATCCCTGAATGTCCCCGGCGGCAAAATTGGCATTCTAATTAAATTAAATAATTATCGAAATCAATAAGAAAACTATCCGTGCGTATAATGGGCTACGTGAGGGATTACGAGGAAGTATAGGACTCAGGCGAACCGTACGAGAAAATCGGATATCCCTAACTCTGTCCCCGAACTAGATCCTTTTTCGTACGAACCAGAACTTATTCCACTAAAGGTCTTGACTGAACTCCCGGTCCTAACTCAAATTATGTCTTGAGTTTCCAATTATCAAAT